>PVJI01006484.1:0-86124 GCA_004026765.1 Micronycteris hirsuta | reverse complement strand
CCCAAAAAATGGAATTTATTTATAAAAATTATGTATTTATTCCTACATGTTTAAATGTCAGTCACCTTCAAAATACTCTCCATGTGATGCAATACACCTATCGAGACATTTTCCCACTGCTCAGAACAGTTTTTAAACTTGTTGATTTTGATGCCTTTTAGTGCTTCTGCTGTTTCTTGTTTCACCTCTTCCACATCAGCAAAATGTTTCCCTTTGAGGACTTTTTTAATCCAGGGAAACAAAGAAAAGTTGCTTGGAGGGTGAGATCAACTGAATAGGGGGATAGGGGTTAGGCCATTTTTGGTCAAAAACTGCCAAACACTCAGTGAGGTGTGGGCAGGTATACTCGTAAATCACCCATCATAAAATGGGCAAACACCTTGAAAGAATCTTCAAAAAAAAATCCACTGAAGCTGAATGCAGCCTCTCACAACAACACCAGCTGGCACACTGACACAGATGAGTTCCTAGAATGCTCACCTAGCGGGGAAGCCTGTACTACAAGGGGTCTGCCCTCTAGAAGATAATTCCAGAGTTTTTTGGGATCCCCACTCATATGGCTTAGGCAGACCTTTTTGTTCTATACAAGACTATCTTGTATGTGCTTGTATCTCGTATGTGCAAGACTATCTTGTATGTGCTTGTTTTTGTTCTATACAAGACTATCTTGTATGTTCTATACAAGACTATTTTGTATAAAGGTGGAGATCATGCTAAATTTTTGTGGGCACTGATTGAGAGTTGGCAAGGCCAGAGACAAACTCTGGATACCCCACAGCTCAGGGGCAGGGATGTATAAAAGGCAGGAGGCTGAGGAACAAGCCGTAGTGAGGAAAACAAACACAGAAACAAAACGAGAGCAGCCTTACCCATGCCTGGTGGAAATATATAGACTGCAGAAACCAATGTGGGTTACGAGTTTAGGGAGGCCAACAGGAGAAACTCTGAGATATCATGGGAAGGACAAGGCAGGCAACAGCCATAAACCCAGGGGCCAAGTTGTCCAGAGAATAAGCGTGGCCAGAGTCCCAGAGCTGTGCTGTCTTCAGGTGGAGACACAGAATGAGGCTGGCCTCAGGAGGCGTCGCACTCCCAGGTTGCGCCCTGTGCAATTATCTGGCAGAGACACCTGAATGACACGCCTTACTTTAATTTGCACAGAGGCTGCATGTGGACTAGCGGTGGCTCTGGGGGAAATGCTGGGTACAACTGGACTCTGCCCACGCCCTGCATCTCCCTTCTGGCTCCCTATACATAATTCCTAAGAAGCAATTCCTTACATGACAGTGAAGTGGCTTTTCCATTCGCAAGGGGTGGGAGTTAAATGCAGCTCTTCAGAGAAGGTTCTGTAGGTGGCTGAGGCCCTCAGGTCCCGGATGAAAGAATTCCTTGAATTCCTCAGGCAGTGGCAGGAGATGAGCCTCATGATGAATGGGGGTAACTGCCTGGATGAGGGCGCCTCTGGCCCAGAAGGGAACAGTCTAACATAGGTAAGCCTGTCACTTGAACTTGCCACACACGCTCAAATATTTGGCAGAGAAAAGTTCTGTTTAGGCGACGTAACAAATTCCTTACGTATTGTTTTTGTTGTTGATAAATGCAGTTTTGGTTTGCATGTAACATTCTAGACATATTAAAAGAAAGAGTGTGACAACATGAATTTTGTTAACTCAGTAAGGTAAACAAATGATGCTGTATCTGAATACTAAACTCTGTCTTGTCTTTGATTTTAGCAAGGAGTTGAATTCAGTTAAGGTGATCCCTAACAGGACTATGCTTTATAATAAAAAAACTCCTTTGTTCTATAAAAAGGGCAGAAAAATAGAAAATGAGCAAAGGGTAGATTTTTGAAATCTAAGTTCAGATTGATTCAATTTTAGATAGAACAATGAGTGAGGTTTTGAGTTACATGTGGTTTCAATTTATACAGTATACAAAGAACCTATGCACCCCAATATTCACAGCAGCACAATTTACAATAGCCAAGTGCTGGAAACAACCTAAGTGCCCACCAGTAAATGAGTGGATAAAACAACTATGGTACATTTACACAATGGAATACTACACAGCAGAAAGAAAGAAGGAGCTCCTACCCTTTGCGATAACTCGGATGGAACTGCAGAGCACTATGCTGAGTGAAATAAGCCAGGTGGTGAAAGACAAGTACCATATGATCTCACCTATAAGAGGAACCTAGTACACAAAACAAACAAGCAAGCAAAATATAACCAGAGACATTGAAATGAACAAACTGACAGTGACCAGAAGTGAGAGGCAGGAGGACAACAGGGGAAAGCAAGGGAAGTGTCGTGAAGAAACACATATAAAGGGCCCAGGGACAAAGCCAAAGGGGAGAAGGATTGAAGGTGGGAAGTGGGGGTGGATGGGATGCGGAAAGTGGTGGGAGGAAAATGGAGACAACTGTACTTGAACAACAATTAAAAAAAAAGATTGGATGCCATAAAGCATGAAAGGGGTGAAGAAAATAGGGCCCACTGTCTATCACCTATTTTTGTAAATAAAGTTTTATTAGAACACACACACACAAAATTTATACTGTATGCATATTTGGCAAATGTCAGCCTGTCTGCACACACACACATACAGACACAAATATAACCAGAACACCTCCCCTCCCCTTTCCTCATATATTAAATTCGATTCCTGGATTCAGTTAACTTCTCCCTGAATTTCACTGTTTGTAGGTGAAGCAATGGGGAGCCTGTGGCTTCCAGGTGGGAGAGTACTGCTTGAAGCGTGAAATCTCTAAGTATTCTGAGGTGGCAGGGGCAATAAGTATGGTACTTATGATGAACTGAGGAGGGAATCTGTGGAGCGAGGATAGTAGAGTCACCTTTTAAGTTCTGCAAATTTATGGTCCAAGACAAGACAGGGTTCTTCTTGCAGCCACCCCAGTTCTTAGCCATCAGAGAGGTGGGCTGGCACAGGCTGAGCTTTGGACTGGGTCAAGGGGAAGCAATAAAGGCTCCTGTGCATCTGCTGTGTATGTATGATAGTCCCCCAGTAACTGTAAGTCATGTGGCCTTAATGCTAATTACGATCTGTATCCTCTCATCCACTTGGGCGGGGGCCCCAGAGTTGATAGCGCATAAGAAACAAATGAAAGCGATGTCTCTAAACACAGCAAAAGGCAACAGCGTTCCTAAACAACCCGAGCAACCAGGGGCGCCGTCTTACCGTATACACATCTCTGTATGAGGGGGAGTCCCAGACATTACAAAAGGGCAAAACGATGATGACAGTGTTGTTCTCAAACCAGCATGTAGGAGAGAAAAATGGGGTGGAAATGGAGGCCGATTTAAAACGCAGGGACTGCTCCTACCGTAGTGCGGGATGATGGCCCAGGCCATGGCAGAGGCGTAGATGCCGCCGATCATCCAGAACATGCAGAGCCAGCTCAGGTGCTCGCCCCGCTTCTCTCGGGCCAGCACCTCAGCAAAGTAGGAGAACACGATGGGAATGGCACCTCCAATCCTGCCGAGAGGTACAGAGAAGACACAAAATCAGGGCCTGTACAGTCATGCGAGATGCAAAGGGCAGAATCAAAGCTAGCTCTGAACACGTGCTCTATCTCTATCCCAGCATACCGAAGAGTTTGTTTTCTATTATTTTATAACTTTAATATTATACTCTCCACATGTAATACAGGTTTATCATCCCTCTAATACCTTGAACCTGCAATGAAGTTAGGTTACTAAAGGGTGGCAGAGGTGTCCTACTCATGGCTTACAGATCTTCGCTTAGGACTCTGATGGGTTTCCAGCTCAGTGTCGAATGCTCTACGTATTTGTCAAAAATTACAATATTTGGTATGATATGTCCCACCCGCAATGTGGTGACTTTGGAAATAGCTTCAAGCCCTGTGGGAGGCCGTCTCCCACTGTGCTCACTCACTGCTCTGCTATAGCAGCTGCTCCCAATCCGGCTGACGTGTTGGCAAACAGGGCTGCTTCCTAGAATGACTCTGGGCCCACTCCAGTATATTCATTGCTGAATGAGTCCATGTGCAAGGGGCCCTCATAGAACCATATAAGGAGCTACTGGTTTAGACACCAACAGAATGAGGTACAGTGCTTCTTTCCAGTCACGGTAATTACAGGAATGCTGACTGCGTTCTGGAGGGAAGATATGATCGGTCACTTCCACTCAGGTTAAGGGTTCTCTAATGTGGGTCTATTGAATAAAAATTTTGTGCATTCCAGGAGGATGAGCCATAGATCTCATCAGAAGTTCAAATAGGTCTTGACCCCCAAATTTTAATAACCATTGCCTCAGAAAGTAAAATAGTATTAGAAAACATTACTTTATATCATTCCAAACAATATACGAAATCTTAAATTTTTTTTTAGAAGAACCGACCAATGTAAGCAAGTTGGAGAGACAACACCCTAGTGATATAGTTTAAAAAATATGTGCCGATTCCTTTATTTTCAGATTTTTGTAAGGTGAATTGATATTGACATTTCATGTAAATTTGATGTCAAGGAGTAAAATATGTGTTTCTCTATTTAGCAATAACTAAATGGATTTCTTTAGAGCCTTTGCTATGATAAAGACATATGGGCAGTGACCTTAGCAAATGCAATTTGGGGGAAGGCCATATCTGCGGGAAACTCTGCATACCAAATGAACCGCAGGATTTGCAATGCCACCCTGCCTCAGCTGGTAGGTCAAACTACTGCCCCTTTTCACGGATGTGCTCTGCTTAAACTCCTGCACATCTGGATAGGGGCAGACCACTTAGGCCAATAGTTTTCAATTAATTTGAAAAATATTAATTGAAATTAACTTAGTAGCTATAAGCAGCATTTTAAAAATTAAATAGAGATAAAGATATTTGAGTACCACTCAAGTAATAAGGATACATATCATTTCATAAAACTTTTGTCTCCATTATAAACATACTTATGTTACAGGTATATTGGTATATGTGTATACATACATACAAAAAAATATAATGAATCCCAACGTGTTTCTAAACAAGAGCTGCTGTTCCAAGAATTTAAAAATCACTAACTTAGACTTCCAGTCAAGATGGAGGCATAGGTAGACACACCTTGCCTTCTTGCACAACCATAAGAAGGATCACAACTAACCTCAAAACAAAAACACCCAGAACTGCCAGAAAATCAAACTGTATGGAAGTCGGACAACCAAGGATTTAAAAAAGCCACATTTATCCAGACAGGTAGGAGGGATGGAGACGGGGAGTCAGGGTGGACAGGACATGGTGTAGCAGCAGTAAGGCAGAAGTGGTGAGGCAGCAGTGGCAGCTGCTGGCAGAATGGTTGGTCCTACATTCACAAGTAGTGGATAAAAATCAGGAGGGATACCTAGGGAGTGAGCAATCCCAGACACAGGCCAGACCATGCAACCCAGGGTTCCAGCACCAGGGAAATAAAACCTCGTAACTTCTGGCTGTAAAAACCAGTGGGGTTTAGGGTGATGGAAGAAACTGTGGGTCTCTCAGGAGAGTCCAAATAAAGGGCCCTCAGGGTCCTAGAACAGGCAAACCCATACACTCTGGGAACCACCACCAGGGCAACAGCCAGAGGGGTACCAGTTGCATAAATGTTTGGAAATTTATTTGAAAAAATAATGAAAGAAAACTTCCCTAATTTGGTGAAGAAAATAGACATGTAAGTCCAGGAAGCACAGAGAGTTCCAAACAAGTTGGACCCAAAAGACACCAAGACGCATCATAATTACAATGCCAAAGGTTAAAGACAAAGAGAGGATCTTAAAAGCAGCAAGAGAAAAGGAGTTACCTACAAAGGAGTTCCCATAAGACTCTCCCTGATTTCTCAAAGAAACTTTGCAAGCAAGAAGTACCCAAAGTGATGAAACACAAGGACCTACAACCAAGATTATTCTATACAGCAAAGCTACCATTTAGAATTGAAAGGCAGATAAAGTGCTTCCCAGAAAAGGTAAAGCTAAAGGAGTTCATCATCATCAAGCCCTTATTATATGAAATATTAAACATACTTATTTAAGAAAAGAAGAGATCAAAACTATAAACATGAAAATGACAATAAACTCACAACTATCAACTACTGAATCTAAAAATCAAAACCAAACTAAGCAAACAACTAGAACAGGAACAGAATCATAGAAATGAAGATCATTTGGAGGGTGATCAGCAGGGAGCGGGAAGGGGGAGAATGGGGGAAAAGGTACAGGGAATAAGATGCATAGTTGTTGGCGCAAAAGAGACAGGGGGAGGTGAAGAACAATATAGGTCATGGAAAAGCCGAAGAACTTACATGCACAACTCATGGACATGAACTAAGGGGGAGGACTGCTGGAGAGAAGGGAGTTGCTGGGCAGAGGGGGGAAAAGAGGGGAAAATTTGGACAACTGTAATAGCATAATCAATAAAATATACTTTACAAAATAAAAAAAGGAAAATCACTTATTTAAAGCATCTATATCTGTTCCCTTGGGCGATGAATGTGGCAGCTGTACCTAAAATTTCTAGATGTGTGACTCCACATGACTTCAGATGCAGCACAATTTAATGCTATCACACCAGGGGTAGCCAGCCAGGTCCGCCACCATCAACCAGACCCCCCCACAAGAAACAAAGGCAGGTGGCACTGTCAGAGCTGGCTCTATACCACACAACCTCAGGCACCCACAGTCCTCTGTCTGGCTCCTGGAGGACCTTGAGCTATAGACAGACAGTTAAATTTAAAAATTCAACAAAATTTTGAACAGATTTAAAATGGTTTCATGACAACACACAATTTAATGGGAAAATCTGTGTGTCATAAATCATTTAATGCTTCTTTTTGTTTTTTTACTTGTTGTGAAGCATCCATTTCTCTGCATCATGAAATCCCAGGACCCTAATCTGTGGCCTCACTTCTTGATGCAAAAAAGAATCCCAGTTTTTGTGGACTTTTCACACCCTAATTAATATTTCACCAGGATTATGAACATTTCATGTGTGAGAGCAATGTCTCACACTTCATGAAGGCACAGTTGCATGTAAGATAGGCCAGGCTGCTCTGCACCAAGATAAATGTTCTCCAGGGCAACTGAAATGGCAAGTGGAAGACCGCAGACTCGCGTGTTGGTTTTAAACAAGTCATTGTTGCATAAAAGAGAATATCGGATTTTAAGGGCATATAAGCAATACAGCTGGTTTTGATTCAATGCCTCTTTTTTAAGGTGATTATTTTTGCATGGATGTCTCTCAATGTTTGTAAGACAGATAGCAAGAAACTCTAACATCAGTGGATAAATGTGTCTGAAGAATGAGGGAGGGAGTCTATTTAAATCCTTTGCAAAGTTCTTCAGACTCAGAGACCTACAAAACAATCCAAGCATTCACATTTCTATTGTGGGCTGACCATCTATTTTAGGGAAAATGTTTCTCCCCATCTTACTGTGATGTCCCTTAAACAAGGAAAAAAACATTACAGTGGGCTGCAGTGTTGACTATGACCAGTATTTCGTACCCCGTCAGAATGTGCGTACGTCGTCGGCGTCATTTATGTTTACACAGATGAAGCAATCAGGTCAAGATGGCTAACATGGAATTTTTCTCAGGATGGGATGTTAAGTCTACTTTATTAGCTGTCAAAGGAGTCAAATCTTAATCATCTTTGGTAATCAGCACAGAGGAAATAATAATTAAAATCCACATTCTATATAGGTGGATTCAAAATAAATAAAGTGGCATGGATGAAATAGAACATTGATATTTGAAATTTCAGAGTTGGAATTATTTCCTAAAAATACTTATTTTTATGTTTTTACAACTTTAATTATAGGAATATAAAGAAACTAAAAAAAAAGTATTAAAACACATTCTTAGGAGAAAGTGGGAGCCTTCCCCCACCCCATGCTTCGCATGTGTGTGCACACAGACACACTCAGCGCCGCAGAAGGCCTGATTTGACTCAATACGAGGCATCTGGTGAATATCATGAAACATTTATGTTCCTCAGTGATTTAAGACAAAGTCACAAGTGGGGTACTGTGTAAGGCAAAGGATGCATCAGCTTTACAGACAGAATTTCTCCTCTTTCGGGAGAATGAGACACATACATGAGATCAGTGCATCCTAGCAGGATGACGCAAAATGCCAAATGTTACTGTGTGCGCGGACCTCGGTAAGAACCTGGGGAGCCTGCCCATCCTAAGCCTGCAAACTTCGCAGCCACACCTCATGCTACTCCAGTTCAGAAGGCAACTCACTGGTGGGTTATGTTTGCCCTGCACCCTGTCGTGCTGAATTATGCTGGCTATTGAGATGGGGAGGGCCTCAAGCTTCTGCAGTGAAAGAGGGGAGTTGTAGATAAAAAGAGTAATTGCACTTAAAATGGCTCGACGTGTGACAATTTAGGGGAGAAATTATGGGATGTCTGATGACTTCTTGTCCTGAGGAGGGATTCTACTGAGTAATTCTGCTCTGCTTTCATTCTCCAGTGAGCATGTCACAGAGAATAATTTCATTCTAACTTATTCCACCATGTGATTGTCACAGTCCTTTACCTGGATCTTCCACTTCACGTTTCCGTTGAGAAGTGAGGCGCCACGGGAGAACATGATTAAGGAGAAAGATGAATAACTGCTGTAAAGTCACGTGTTCATACAGATTGTACACAGAGGCAAAGTCCACCAAGAGCTGACTCTAGCAGCTTTTATTAAGACAAGTATTATGGATCTATAAGAAGAATAGTGAGTGGTATAGCTTATGCAAGGGATCACGGTTACAAATCATTTTTAAGAATATATTTTTAGTCTTTACTCAGAATCAACAGAAAAGAAAGGAAGCAATTTAGAGCCAATTAATTATGTTTTCAATTGGACACAGAAATAAAGAGCTAAAAGCAGCAGCCCCAAAGATGGACTTTTCAGTCACTTTCTCTTCACGGGAGTAAATAGACTAACCCAGAGGAGGCCATTCAGAGGCTTCGATGAAAGAGAACAGATCCAATAGTCTCTGAATGAGCTGGGTTTGCACAGAAAATGAGATGGCTAAATTGATTAGAAGGCACATGTTTATTGCAAGTAATCAAGACAGAAATAGGAGAATACTTCCTAGTAACTGAACCACTCATCAAATGAAGAATGGGAATCTCCCACACCCTGTGGCAGTGCAATACTGATTGGTAGTTTGGATAGCTTTAGTCCTTCAGTCTCTGAAGCCATGGTTTAAAGAATAGTATTCTTTGATACGGGTGGTTTTGCTATTTTTTTTTTAAGATTTTATTTATTTCTTTTTAGAGAGAGGAGAAGGGAGGGAGAAAGAGCAATGTATGGTTGCCTCTCACATGGCCTCCACCAGGGACCTGGACTGCAACCTAGGCATGTGCCCCGACCAGGAACCGAACCGGGATCCTTTGGTTCCCAGCCTGCGCTCAGTCCACTGAGCTACACCAGCCGGGTGGTTTTGCTATTTTTAATAGTATATAAACTATCAATAGAATAATTGGTAGCAAACAACTACTTTAAAAATATTGAGATGTAAACAAATAATATGGATAAAAATTGTGTTTCTAAGAAAACATAGCTTCAATCCAACTCCTAGCCCTTGTTTGCCATCAGATTGGTGCCCTGAACCCCCAAACTTAAAGAAGTCTATGTATCCACAAAAACAGACCTGGTGCCACTGGGGGAAAAGATATAGTCATAGATTGGGAGTCTGATGCTTCTGGGGAAAAAAAATTAATCTAGCTATTGAAAGAGCTGAAAGAATACATTCATTCCCATAGCACCTAAATGGTGTCGCGAATAAAGGTGATCATTATGATGAACTGTAAGAAATGATGATAAAATTATGCAGACTTTTCCAGGCTGTACATATCTACTCACTCATTCCACTACTCACCCTCCTCACCTGCCTGCCACTTACCCATCCATCCATCATCTCCCCAGCACCCCCCTAACCCAGCCAAACTCTGGGCCAGGCACATTGCCAGTTGTTGGAGGTACAGGCATGAAGACCACATGTTCCTGCCCTCTAAGAGCTCACAGAGTCGATTCTAAAGAGTGCATATGGCTATTTTTTCACAATTACACACTGTGAGTCTGCCTAGAAGATCTTTGCTCTGTTACTTCTCTCTTGAGATCAACAACACCTTTGCTATAGGGTATACCGGGAAATAGTGTGTCCAAAAGGTCAACCTTATGTTAGAAATTTTCATTAAAAGCATTGTCTAAAACAGTGCTTTTGAATAGAAATACCACGTGAACCATATATATTTTTTAATTTTCTAGAAAAGATATTAAAACACAGCAAAAAAATCAGGTAAAGTTAATTTTAACATATATTCATTTAACCCAATATATCCAAATATTATCAGTTTGACATGTGATCAATACAAAACTTATTAATTAAATATTTTGCATTCTTTTGTATGTGCTAAGTTTTTGAAATTTAGTGCAATGTAATTTTGCACTTACAGCACATCTGAATTTGGCCGTATTTCAAGTGCTCGGCAGTTACACGTGAACTGTTGGACAGCAGGGGACTAAGAAAGCACTGACCCCCTGTTTACAATTTGGGTTTACAATTATTTTTAGATTAAAGCTAACTTTGCCTGTTGCCTCACATTCCATATTGGGAGAGGTCTTTCCATTTTGATCCTCTAAATCAGAAATATCCTGGTCTTCCAACATGTATATTTAGTGCCTCAGTGCCTACCATGTATTGAGCCTTGTGTCATATGAAATCAGACATTTCTTTCTTTTTAAAAAACAAAATTTATTTACATATTTATTTTAAGACATAGGGGAAGGGAGGGAGGAAGAGAGGGAGAGATATATCAGCGTGTGGTTGCCTCTCACGTGCCCCCACTGGGGACCTGGCCTGCAACCCAGGCATGTGCCCTGTCTGGGAATCAAACCGGTGACCTTTTGGTTCACAAGCTGGCACTCAGTCCACTGAGCCACACCAGCCAGGCCTGAAACCAGACACATCTTATTGAATCTGAGACAGCACTGACAGCTGGTTATGAGCAGGGGTTCTGGGGCCAGACTGTCTGAGTATGATTACACCACTTACTGTGTAACCTCTTTGTGCCTCAATTTTCTCATCTGTAAAGTGGGTAGAACAAATAGTGTCTTCCTCATAGGGTCAAGATAAGGTTTAAATGAGGCGATATTTATAAAGTGCTTAACACAGCATCTCTCATAGGGGAAGGTCTTTGATAAAACACACTTTAAAAATTTTGAAAATTTCTAAAATGGCCTGCACTTTCCCAATATGATAAGAAAATTGACATATCAAGAGGAAGACTACTTTGAAAGGAAACCTTATAATTTAGAAACAGACAAAAAGGCAGAAGACCTGGGAGGGGAGGTGTCTACTGAACATCTGGGAGTCAATCTACCTGTGCCTCAATCTTCTAACTTAAAAAGGCATGATATTTTTGCATTCCTAATTATTTAAAACTGCTGTGGAAATAAAGGAGATGCTGCGTATAGAACACCGTGAAGAATTCCAGTTCATGGTGGTCACTTCTACAAAACAAGGCACTCTGGTTAATATAACTTAACACAGCTTGTTAATGGGTAGATATGGCAAAGGGCTTTGAAGCACGCTTTTGTGAGGCTCCGTATGCAGAGGGGGAAGTGATTGTCCATTTCCTTAGGATAGGCGCTTTGAAATTTCATCTTAATTTCCGTTGCTGTTGTATTTTTCTCCTGACCTTCACGCTCAGCAATGCCAGGCCCTCGGTGGGCAGCTCCCACCCCTGACATTACCCGACATCTGAAGCATTCCCATTCCCATAATTAAGAGTGACTAGAAGCAAATAATTTAATCCCGGGGAAATGAAAATGATCAGTGTGTCAATTCCACTTCCCATCTCTCCAGTTTTCTCTAACAAAAGAGGAGAGGGAAGTGTCCGTTTCCTGGAGTGAGAGTCTCTTGGAAAGTGAGAGACAGCTGAATAATTGGAGATGCCCTTTGCCTCATTCCTGCAAAACACTGTTGTCCCTGGCAGGAAAATTATTCTTGGCACTGAATAAATATTTCAAGTCACACAGAATATGGCAGCTGGACATATTTATGTTACTAAGAAAATACACTCATAACTTGGTGTGGTGAATTAAGTGGAAAGCACATTTAGAGGCAATGAAATTATAAGGCCAGAGAGGCCTCAGGCCAAACCAAGTGCTCCTCCCTGTCTCCTTTATATTTAGAAACAGGAATATAACCCAGTGCTGCTAATGATGCTTCAACAATGAAATAAGACAGAGCAACCTATGGCATTTTCAGTAAAATCAACATGAAGGCATTTTAACCTTGGATTTAGAATGCACAGTTTACTTGTTCACGCAGTTGCTAGTTCAAAAGCCTTAACTGCAGCTTAAGTCCTAGCTGTGTCACTCCTGGTTCCGTTAGTGGATGGTTTGGGCTGTGACCCAGAAATTCTCATTCTCCCCTGAGATTCCCAGTGTGTGGAACAGGTGGACATGTGCTGTGCCCATGCGAAGAGTCTGTCGGTTGTGATAGAATGGGACCTGGAAATAAGCACAGGATGGATTCGGGGGCCCACTGAACCCACTGTGAGCTGAACCTGAGCTAAAACTCCATGATCATCTGATCTCCGTAAGTCCCTACCCTGATGGTGGACCTCAGTGACATTTAGGTCTCCTGGAATCAGTGTCAGTTCAGAGCCAGTGCCTAGTAAATAAGTCCTGAAAAGTCTGATTATTTCCTTTTCCCTCATGCACAGTTACCTGGGTACAAGGCTAAAGGTCCTTTGAGGAAGGCTGGGAGAAAGATGAACAGTATATATTTTCAGTAGTGTTCTAGCATCCTTCCTCGGGAGACCCAGGGTCCCCCTCCCCTGTAGCTGGCTCAAGTCTGGGAATTGACTGAAGTGCCATGACTCTGTTTTTAAGATTCAAGTTAAACTTCTGTTCACTTGACCTAGAACTCTTCTGCATATACAGATCAAGTAAGACCTCTCTGCTTCACTTCTGGGAGCACCATCCACACAGGGCTGTGCAGGCAGACTACTCCAGCTGCTTGGACTCTGCCCTTCACGGCAACCAGGCCCACCTTGGCAATTAATCAGTAAAGACACGATACTTGTCTTATCAATCCCCACCCTTCTGGAATTCACGTGCTGGTAGAGGAAGGATATAAGCTCATAAAAAGTAGATATAATATTTTTATTATCAGTAAGTGCTACCAAGAAGACTAAACAGAACTCCCAGCATCTTTCTGTGGTGAAGGACACTGGGAGGTTGGTCTCAGGGTGGACTCTCTGAGGTCGTGTGTGCTGAGGGTCTGGGAGAAAAGCCTTTAAAGCAGAAAGGATGGCAGGAGGGATGCTCCTGGGTAACGTGTAGAGCATGGCAGGATGAGCACCAAAGGCCCACGACAGAAAAATTCCCAGCATTCTAAAACCTTGTTTCCTCAGGGGTCACCTGGTTTTCCTCAATTTACAAACCAGATCAGATGTGGATGGAGGGAGCCGCTTAACTAAGTAGATATAACAAGATCTCTTATTTAAGGACTCTATGATAAAAGCCTTAACTGTTTGGCTTAACTTTTAGTAAAGTAAGCTTAAATAAAAAGGGAACACATCAACGCTTCAGCTGCTTATGCACTGAGTTCATATGTGATGGAAATGAAAAGGGTTTAAATATTATATGCTTTTAAAAATAAGAAAAGCCTTTTTGTGGAAATTGGTCGTTCATGCACAGTTTTTTTTTTTTTTAAGATTTTATTTATTTATTTTTAGAGAGAGGGGAAGGGAGGGAGAAAGAGAGGGACAGAAACAGCAATGTATGGTTGCCTCTCACATGGCCCTCACTGGGGACCTGGCCCGCAACCCAGGCATGTGCCCTGACTGGGAATCGAACCTGGGCCTCTTGGTTTCCAGCCCACGCTCAATCCACTGAGCTACACTGGCCAGGGCTCATGCACTGTTTTATCATTATTTTCTCATTCTTCCCGTGCTCCTTGTAATCTCTGTTCAGGCATGGACTAGTTCTTAGCAGATGGAGAATGAGAGATCTGTTGGTGTGTCTTCCTTCTACCACCAGACTGAAAGTACCTTGGGGCCAGGGCTCATCTGTATCTGTGAAAGTTCCAGCATTGTTTCAGAGCTGGAACTACAAAGCTACAGCAGGTGCCAGAGTGTTTTTCTGAGGTGAACTGAAGAGGAACTGGAGAAGAGGTTTCACTGAGACCACCCAGCAATTCAAAGACAGGTGTCCAGATGAACTCTAGAGTTGCTGAGAAAAACCTATATATGTGCGCACACACACACACAGGAATATTGTGCAGCGATATAAAAAGGAATGAACGCTTGTCATTTGTGACAACATGGCTGGATCTAGCATGGGTGTCCAACCTGCAGTCCACTATTGTAACAGGGTGCAGCCAAGAAATGGGCCCAAATAGGGATTTGTAATGGGGCCCAGAACTCAAGGTGTACAGGAAATATTAGAAAAATATATATAGAATGTCATCACCCCCACAAGTCTGAACTGGTAGGGGGTGGGACTCCTGGAGCAGGGTCATGCAGATCTGTTTGGCATGGCAGCAGCTTTGCAGCTAACCTCTGGCATGGTCATTTAACATATCTGTAACCTTTAACTGGTTGCATAGATATGTTAAATAGCTGTGGTCATGCTTTGAGCCAGGGGGATGGAAGTGACTGCCACCCAAGATGTAACTGGGGGCAACTCCCCCTGGACAGAGTGCCTGCGTGAGAATTTGGAGATGCTTGGCTCTATGCCATGGGGCCACACCTGCCCACAGTTACCATGGCAGCCCAGTAAATCTGGAAGAATATGGAGTGCTGGCAGGTGTAGTTGATTGAAGGAGGAGTTGGAAATGAGGCTGCAGAGGAAGACTGGATGGGGATTTAAACCCAGGCACAGCAGCCATATTGCTTTCGCTCTGGACCATGAGGCTTTGGAGGAGTGGGGACCCCTCAGCCTAAGAGACAGACTCAGGACCACGCGGCTTTGGGTTGCTCCTTTTGCCACGCGACCTAGGAAGCAGGAGAGACTTTGCCTGGAAGAGAAAGGGTGAAAGGACTCTTGCTGGTGGGCCATGAGAAGGGGCCACATGGTTTTGGATTAACTGGGGTTTTGGATTAACCAGAGATCACGGTAGTGACTCAGCGGATGGTGTCGGAACTGAGGATCTGCCTGAATCACGGACTTCTACTTCTTTTCCTACTGTACCCTGGACTGGGCAAAGGGGAGAAGGAAGGACTGTGTGTTTCTGGGTATTCTAGAGAACTTTAGTATTTTAAAGGAGACATTAAGTCATTACTCCAAGCCTGCATAACTTGTAAATAAATAATTCCTTTCCTTTTCACAAATCTCTGGCATTGAGAGACATCTTTCCATTGACGGCGAACATAACAAACCTGGTGCAGGGTTGGGGTATCGTTGGGTGTCCCAGGCCTTGCTCTGTAACACTATGGCTGTGAATGTGGCCCAACACAAAATCGTAAATTTACTTAAAACATGAGAATTTTTTGTGATTACGTGTCACAATGTATTCAACGTGTGGCCCAAGACAACTCTTCTTCTTCCAGCATGGCCTAGAGACGCCAAACAATTGGATGCTCCTGATCTAGAGGGTATTATGCTAAGTGAAATGAGTAAGGCACAGAAAGACAAGTACTGTGTGGTTTCCCTTATATGTAGAATCTAAAGAAAAATGAGACACAAACAAACAAACAAACAAAAACAGATTCATAGAAATAGAGACCAAAGGGATGATTACCAGGAGGGAGAAGGTGTGGGATGGGTGAAAAGAGGAAGGAGACCGTAGTCAATAATATTATGATAGACTTGCACAGTGACAGGTGATTACTTAGAATTAATGGGGTGATCACATTGTAAGCTGTAAAAGTGTAGAAATCACTATATTATACACCTGAAACGAATACACATTATAACCAACTATACTTGAATTAAAAAACTTATAAAAAATCCTCTGTCATAGAGGTGGCGCTCCACATGTTATGTGTAGGTCATATGACCCATAAACTCAGCTGAGGAAGAGCAATAACTTTCTTCATTTTCTTTAATATCGTTTCTCAGATCCCCTCAGCTGCTGGATCTCACAAAACTCTGGGTGTTTTGCCACCTGGGCCCAGGTGAGTAAGCTCACGGGGCTCCTCTTAGCCCCGCTCCCAGCCTAGGGAATCTCCATCTCTTCTGGAGAGCAGGGAGGCTCCATTTCACTCGCCCTAGTCTCTCCTAAGTCTTTTGCCTGTGGCTCGTCCTTTCTGTTTCCCTCACAGGTAAGACTTGAAATTTCAAAGCCAGAAAGAGGCTTCTTTCTCCCTCTCCCTCTGCTGTCACCCTGAGGCAATGAGTACAGGCAGCTTAGCTGAAGGAATGGGACAAAGAACAAAGAGAACAGGAAGTGCCACACCCTGGGGTGGGGGTGCTCCTAATCCTTATCCTACCTCTCCTCCTCTACCAGGTACTTTTAATACATTATATCACTTGATTCTCACACTCTCAGGTAGGAATGTAAAGTATTATTATCTCCCTTTTCAAAAGATGTACCAGACTGGAAAAGCAGAGAGACTTTCCCAAGGTCCCACAGTGAAGGGCAGGGGTAGATGGACTTGGATTTCTGGACTTTCAGTCCTTGCCAATTTTGCAAAGGCACAGTGCGTTTGCCTCCAGTACTACAATTTAGAGAGCCTAGCTGAGTTAGCAATACACAGTCTGTGCTTTGCCAGGTAAATTATGTTATTAAGAAGTCAGCAGCCCTGAGCTGCAGCTAGCTGAAGAATGATTTGTTTGCAACAAGGAACAAGATGACGTCATGAAAATACCCAAGCAGGCTCTGCTTCTGTACTGCCCTTAAATTAGTATCTGGACGGTCCATTAGTTTTGAGTGTTTTGCAGCCAGCATAATAGCCCTGTTCCCTGCAGTCAACTGGGTTGACCGTATCACAATGCAGACTGGCACTTAAAACTGCCATAATAGTTTGACCACAGTCAGGTACTTCTGAGTCTGTGGATATCGGTGAAATTTCCTGGAAAAGATTGCAAATGGAAAAGGCCTGGAAACTTCAGAATTTAGGCTATTAGCCTTCTACTGACAGGCTAATGGTATTACGTAGGTAATAGAAAGTGGAAGGAAACCTTGGTTTTTCCTGGTGAAAAAGAATGTCTCATCCTATGGACCTGGAGAAGGGTCTTTAACAAAGAGCCCCAAATAACACCTGTTCTTCCTCGGGTATCCCAATTCTCTCAGAATTAGGTATGCTGTAGCCCTTGAATCCATGAGGCAAATTACCTCCCCAAGTCAGTAGCGTATGTAAGCCAATCTCACACAGAGCTCTGAGCATCAAAGGGCTCTCTACTGAGGAAAAGCCCTCTTCCTGCATCATCATAAAGCAAATTATTGATTCTGATCATTTTTTTCCCAAGGAGAGAATATTTTTATACTTTCCCAAACTTTCCAAACCTCTAGGTTTACTGTAACATATGTATTCTGAGAAAATGTCCTGAAACGTGTGTAATTTAGTCTCATATTTGCCCAATGTATGCAGAATGTAGCATATGAGGGGGTATAAGAAGACTAAGAAAAGACCCTGTCTGGTGTGGCTCAGTGGATTGAGTGCTAGCCTGCAAACCAAAGGGTTGCTGGTTCGATTCCCAGTCACGGCACAGGCCTGGGTTGCAGGCCAGGTCCCCAGTAGGGGGCACATGAGAAGCAACCACACACTGATGTTTCTCTCCCTTTCTTTCTCCCTCCCTTCCCCTCTGTCTAAAAAACTAAAATTAAATAAAAAACACGTTGCAGTTCTCTGGCCTTCTCTTTCGGCAAAACTATGTTTTGCTGAGTGGGTACCTCTATCATCAACAACCACAACTGACAGGCTTTTCAAGTTCACAACCCAGCACTGTATCCTTTCCTTTCTTCATTCATTTATTTTTCATATGATTCCTATAGATTTATCTTATGTCAGACACCCCGAGAAAGAATGTCTCTAATGAAAATAAAGTTCTCAAGAGCAAAGAACAAATCAGAAAGTTTTTTTCTATTTTTTTCCTTATCAAAGCAGTTTCTTGGATTCTTCTAATTGAGTACTAGGTTTTCCTAAGGTGTCAGTTGACTTAGTAGTAATGAGCTCCAAGCTCTTTAAAGCAAATGGCTACACCATTGGCTATACTATGCCATTGCACTTGGCTAACAGTACCACTTCTGTTAATTCAACAAAAGTCAAAGATAGGCTTCCTACCAGTTAAATATGCTGTTTCTGTAGATCAATAAAATAGCTTTTACTGGAGACACTCTCATCCTGGATTTAAGAGAATGCCTGAGTGGTCCAAACCTTTAATTAGTTCATAATGTAGGACCAGAGCTATTTGTTGCTTAAATTAAATTTTCAGAAGAAAAATACATTTATGAATGTGCTCTGCCACAGAAAGAGCTTTCCAGTTAAAACAATACCCATTTCCTAGAAGTAAAATATTAAACAAATCAGCCACGAGAACACAGACATGTGTTCCCTTGTCTTCTGGATTTGAAGGCTGGTCGTTATATTTCTAAGATCTGGCATTATGGCCCCATAGGCGGACACAAAGACAGGAAAGGGGATAAGTTAAGGGGTAATTTCTTGGTAATGAGGGCCTCTAGAGTAGAGAACACGCACAATTATTAAGCATAAACACATTGCTACAAAATATAAAGGAGAAAACCTTACCCGAATCCAGAAAGTAAACGACAGAAGAGGAAGAATCCGTAACCTTGGACAAATGAAGAAAGGAAGGCAAAGAATCCGTTGACAGACATGCAAATCAGAAGAGACTGCTTCCTTCCCACTTTGTCAGCCAGTCCTCCCCAGAAGAACGCCCCCACCATCATCCCGAGGTAGACTATGCTGCCTGTAACATACAGAAAACAAAGAAACACGTCAGAGATTGGGAGTACATGACACACGTAACAGCAAAGGAACAAGGGACAAGATATACTCCAGCATTATGCATGGAAAAAGTTTCCTTTAAAAATATAACCTTTGGAACACAAAATTGAGCTTTCAAGTTGGAAAGTAAGCTTTGTGGGCTACCTTTGGCTGCCGTGACCAATGGCAAGTGTAAAAGACAAAATAGTCACGTTCTCACCAGCCACGTGGGGACGGGTACAGAGTGGGCAGACATAAGGAGTCTCTGCACAGAACAGTCCTGGAGTTTGACTCATGGTCACATCACCTTTGGTCTGAACACCTGACTTATCACCATGACAAAGCCAAGATGGGGGACTGCAAGGTCAAGGGTTCCAAAGTCAAAGCGTATTCCCCAGTCTCGATCTGTAGCATAAGACTGCATATGACCTAGGCCAAGGTCAGGCCCTTAGGAACCCTTTAGAGGATTTTAAGGGTTTTCTCTCTAGTCCCTTCTGAAAGCCCTGGCCCTTCCTTGGGAAAGAAAGCTAGGGAAGGTAAGTTTAGAGGTTATAAGAGTTCATCTGAAAATACTCTTAAATTCTGTTCATAAGAGAAAACTTTTTCTTGGAGTCAGGATTTTAAGGAGCCTAAGGAGAAGAGAAATAGCTATTCGTAGTTTGGGAATTATGAAAGTCATCATTGTTGGCTTTGCTTCCATAAGGAAACAAGTGGGAAATGAAAAGCTAGAGAGATGTCCCTCCTGTGTCACTATGAGTATACACTTGAATTTCTAATTCACTTGCTACTTCTAAAGAACCAGGCCCCCATGGGCCCTGTCCAGATTCTTTCTTAGGATCAAATAACATTAGATGTGGCAAATGTTACTTCAGAGAGGTTTCCAAAAGGGTGTGCAGTGTCTAGGGGAAATGCCATAATTAATAATAGAAGTACATTATTTGAATGTGGTGTTAAAAAAGCTGCTACTATACCTCTCATTTATTTCTGCTTTTTCCCTTTCTTCACCAAAGCACCGTTTGAACAGTCCCTTTTCTAAAGCACATTTAAGATACTCAGCAGCATCTGAGTAATAAGGTAAAAAAAATAAAAATTAAAAAAATACTGGCTGATTTATTGCTTTAGATTTCTTTGGGAAATCGCCTATTCAAACATTCACCCTGAATTTGTTTGCTTAACACACAGTTAATGGATCAATATGAGATCCAGAAAGACAACAGTTGGCAAAGTCTGGTGACCCTCACATCAATGACATGCAGATGCTGCTTTGTAGATGCTCAAGTACAGACAGCTACACTGAATGGCCAGTGTTGGAGCAATTGCAGAATAAAAAAAGACAAAAGCTGTTTTTATTTACACTGGAGTACTGCCAAGATGTGGCTGGTCATCTGTGCCTGGGTGAGCATGGCATATTTTTCTCTGTATTACAGGGCTGACAATACACAGATCACCCCCTTTTTTTTCTTTAATTATCTTTTATTGGTTGTGCTATTACAGTTGTCCTGATTTTTTTTCCCTTTGCCCCTTCCACTCAGCACTCCCCACTCCCTCAGGCAATCCCCCCACCACTGTTCATGTCCATGGTCATGCATATAAGTTATTTGGCTACTCCATTTCCTATACTGTAGTTTACATCCTCATGACTATTCTGTAACTATCTATCTGTACTTCTTAATCCCTCTCCTCTTCACCCATTCTCTCATACTTTTCTCCCATCTAGCAACCATCAAAACACTCTTTGTATCCATGATTCTGTCTCTGTTCTTCTTGTTTGCTTAGCTTCTTTTTTAGTTTCAATTGTTGATAGATATGTCTTTTGCCATTTTACTGTTCACAGTTTTGATCTTCTTCTTTTCTATAAATGAGTCCCTTTAACATTTCATACAATAATGGTTTGGTGATGATGAACTCCTTTCGTTTTTTCTTTTGGGGAAGCTTTTTATCTGCCCTTTGATTCTAACTGATAGCTACGCTGAGTAGAGGAATCATGGCTGTAGGTCCCTGCTTTTCATCACTTCTAATATTTCTTGCCAATCCCTTCTAGCCTGCAAAGTTTCTTTTGATAAATCAGCTGACAGTCTTATGGGAACTCCCCTGTAGATAACTAATTTCTTTTCTCTTGTTGCTTTTAAGATTTTCTCTTTATCTTTAACCTTTTGCATTTTAATTATGATGTGTCTTGGAGTGGGCCTCTTTGCATCCATCATAATTGGGGCTCTGTGCTTCCTGGACTTGCATGTGTATTTCCTTCATCAAATTAGGGAAGTTTTCTTTCATTATTTTTTCAAATAGATTTCCAATTTCTTGCTCTTTCTCTCCTTCTGGTACCCCTATGATGTGAATGTTGGACCTCTTAAAGTAGTCCCAGAGGCTGCTTATACTATCCTTATTTTTTTTTTTTATTCTTTTTTCATTTTGTTCTGATTGGTTGTTTTTTGCTTCCTTATGTTCCAAATCATTGATTTGATTCTTGGCTTCATCCACTCTACTGTTCTCTGTAAATTGTTCATTTCAATTAGTGTATCCTTGGTTTCTGACTGGATCTTTTTTATGTTGTTAAGATCCTCCATAAGTTCCTTGAGCATCCTTACAACCAGTGTTTTGAATTCTGCATCTGAGAGATTGCTTATCTCCATTTCGTTTAGCTCTTTTTCTGGAGTTTTGATATGTCCTTTCTTTTGGGCCATGTTTCTTTGTCTCCTCATTTTGGCAGCCTCCCTGTGTTTGTTTCTGTGTATTAGGTAGAGCTGCTTAGACTCTGTGTGTTGGTAGTGTGGCCTAATGTAGTAGGTGTCCTATAGGGTCAAGTGGCACAGCCTCCCCCATCACACAAGCTGAATACTCAAGATATGTCCTTCATGTGGACTGAGTACACCTTCCTCTTATAGTTGAGTCTTGGTTGCTGTTGGCAGATCAATAGGAGGGATTTACCCAGGCTAACTTCTGCCATCTGTGGAGGATCAGCTGTGCAGGTGCAGGGTGGTGGTGTTCCAGCACCGTCTGTAGCTGTCCACTGTGTGCACAGGCCCTGGGGCTTCCCAAGTGGTGCAGGCCAAGGTCATCCCCCACCTGTGTTTTGCCAAGGGTCACCCTGCCTGAGCTATAAAGCAATCTGAGATGGCTGCTACTTGTGCTGGGCTTGGAGATTCCCAGGCAAAGCCAAACTGTGAATCTAGGCTGGCTGCTGCTAGTGCCAAGCCTGGGGCTCACTGAGGCCAGCTGTTGCTTATTTGAGAGGATTTAGGAAGTTTTGAAGCATGAGCCAAGATCAGCCATTCATATGGAAAAGTAGCTTGGGTGAGTCTGTAAGTTGGGTGGGGTGGCGTCTTTGGGGTTCTCCAAGGTGGGTCAAACAGTGTTAGCCAGGTTGATGGAGTCTCAGATATGGCACCAGCTTGCCAGCTCTGTGGCTCTGTGGGGGGAGGGTTTAGAAAAGGGACAATGGCCTCTGCTCACCTTGATACCAGACAACTCAGTTTCTCCCAGTACGCCACTGGTGCCTTTCAAGCTGCTACCCTGGTGCTGGAGCTCAGAGGGAGTGAGTGTGAGTAGGTGAGTCCATGTGTGGGTTCTTTAAGAGGAACTGCTTGGGGCTTCAGAAGTTTCTTCCACCAACTCAATCCCCCTTGGTTTTTACAGCCAAAAGTTTTGGTGACTTATCTTCCTGGCACTGGAAGCCTGGGCTGGGGGCCCTGGTATGGAGTTGGAACTTCTTGCTCCCGAGATACCCCTCCTGAATTTTATCCACCACTTGTGGGTGTGGGATCAGCCCGTTTCACTTCTCCAGCCTGGATGGATGTGTATTCTTTAATTCCATAGTTGTCAGACTGCCATTCAAATCAATTTCTGATGGTTCTGAGTGATGGGTGTTTTACATTTTAGTTGTAATTTTGATGTGGTTGTGCAAAGAGGCAAGCCTTGTCTGCCTACGCCACCATCTTGACTAGAAGAGTCAGATCATCCTTCTCAATAAAGAGATTACACATATCAGGAGGCCCAATGCTTGTCCAGAAGACAATGTAAAGAATGTATCAGCATGAGGCAAAAGCATTCCAAAAGCAGACAGATTCACCTAGGGAAATGCATATGCAGCATATCTCTTATTTATAGCATAAGAGGTTCAAGTTTGCTTCATGTCTCTCACAAGAATTACCAGTAGCTAAGCTTGTTTATAATAATGTCTGTGTCTTTAAAAATGCCTGCAAATCAAAAAGTGAGCTCTCACAGACCAGGAGTGGCCTGTGGCTGCTGCAACCTGAACACTGGGGAGACTTTCTTTGAGCTCCAGCCCCAGGAACAAACAATGGTCACTAGCACTGGCTGAACCCTTACCAGTTCTACGTGCTTGTGTGAATTAACTCATTTAATCCTCATGACAACTCTTGGAGGTTAATACTCTCGAAGTCTAGTTCATTGGTGAGGAAACGGAGGCACAGAGAAGTTAATGATTATACCAAAGAAAAGTGAGTAGTGACTATACTCCAGTCCGTCAGCAGTTTGTTGTGTAGTGTGGTTACAATTCTCTATCAGCCCTGGCTGCCCTCCCGTGAAAACATCCCAGTTTGTCCAGGCCCCGGTGCGGTGGGCGGTACCACCTAGAATGGAAAGCAGTACCTCAAACGTCTCTGCGGTGTGTTCTCCCTGGGCACCACTTCCACTTTCATAAAATTAGTTAAGTCAAGAGTAATAGAAAATGCTAGACGGGAGCTAAGAGAAAATGCTGCTTCATTCTACCCTAGCATAGAACAAGGGGTACACTACTCCTCCAATAAGACATTCCAAAGGGGCACATTCCCAACCCTGATGTGCCCCAAAGGGGCACATTCCCAAGCCCCACCGCAGGAGCTCCAGAAAGCTCGGCAGGGGTTAATGCTGAAAACAACTCAGTGGTGCCAGAGAAAAAAGGAAAATCCAATGTCTTGCTAAAAAGAACAGGCTCCTACACTACGGTCCAGGGAGGGCAACTCCCTTGCTTTTCTGGTGCGGGAGGGCGGATGCCTCTGCTGAGCTGGTCTCCATATCCTGTCACTCCCCTTCTTCAGGGCAGTCACCAGCAGCCTCGTCTCCACTAAGCCAGAGCATGGCTTTATGAAGTGGCCATTCCAGTACTTGATGGGCTCAAACTGGGTGCTGGGTCTCCCCCACCCAGCAGTAGTGTGAGGGCAAGCCCCACCGCAGGAGCTCCAGAAAGCTCGGCAGTAGCCGCGGCGGAGCAGGCTGAGCTTGCCCTGGACTTGCGTGATTGAGATGGCTTAGGGACTTGGCAAGGGGCGGAACACCTTCACTCCTCATTGGCCTTGTACTTAAGCCATTTGAAAATAAAACTTAAAAATGACATGTAGTAAGGACTAATCTATAAAAGAGTAAAATAAAAATGGCCCATCCTTCAATTCCCCCCGCTATCCTTGTTAATATATATTTAAACAAATAAACATACCTACATGGCTAAAATGTCACACCATACAGAAATGTATGAAATGAAAATAAATCTTTCCTTCTCCTCCATCCTTGACCCTCTTCCCAAATGTGACGATTATCAATATTTTCTAACTCTTCCAGAAATTTTACATATGTAAATATATAAAAAGAGATATCCTATAGGAATTGCCTGTTAAATACAGTTTGTTTTTTTTTTTCCTGTGTAGTGTTTACCTTTACTCTACTTATGTTTAGGATTTCTAAACTAAGCAAACCAGAAATAAATCTCTGCCAGAATTTTAATAACCACTTCAAAATACATTTCGTGTCCTTCAGAAATGCATTCAGTATAAGCTATTTGGGGAAAATCAAACCAGTTGTTTCTCCATTTTGTTTTATTACTATGCCTAAAATAAATACACCCAAACCTCTTAAAAGATAGAATATTAAATTCAATTTTAAAGAATTTGTTAAGCACCGGCTTTGCATGACTTTTCCTGAAGTGCTAGAATGTAAGGATTTGTAAGTCGTGATCCCTGACCTTAGTAGAGAAGTTAGAACAGCAAATGTTCATGCAACGCCTACTCTAAGTCAGGAGAGGAGGGAGACAGTTTCATACCCATTATTCACACAACCCTCCTGACAGCCCCATCTGATTGTGGCCACTCCGGAAAGGGGCAGCCAGGCTGGAACTTCCCATGGCCTTCTGGGGACAGATGACCAGGGCAGAACAGCACTGAAGTGTCCACTCAGGTACCTAGGCTCCAAGTCCCTAAACTAACTTTCTACTCTATCAAGATGGCTTCAAGAGCTTGTAATTCAGTGAGGGAGGCAACAGGCACATAACTGGATGAGCCCAACGGTGAGGTGTGCGGCCTGATGGAGGCAAAACTGGGACCAGAGGGGCCGGAGGAGGCCGCTAATCCTGACTGTGGCCTCTGGGAAAGTTTCACCAAGGAGGGAACATCTGAGAGGATTCTGAAGGATGAGAAAGATTTCAAAACAGTATTAAATTCCTCCACAACTGACAGGTTCAGTAAAAAAAAAAAAAGTGGTACTAAGCTGTATCTTTACTTATACTCTGGTTAAAAATATGTTTCAGATCTTAAGGCAATAACCTTGTGTGTCTTCATTGAATCATTACTGGTAATTAGACTGTTCCATTGGGCATGCAATGGAGAAAATTAAGCCTACCCCGTAGCTTATTTAGAGCAAACAGCACAATTAGAAGGTTTATTTGTTGATCCTGGGTTCTAAGTAAAGCCAGACTTTTCTTTCTTTTTTATTTTTTCATTTTTAGTTTTTCAAAGCCAGACTTTTCAATGTTAGAAAAGGCACGGCATAAATACAATTGGAAACTCTGGGAGGGTAAGAAGAGAAACTATTTCCTGCCTTGTTTGTTTTCCTGTTCCCACTTTGCCTTCACGGTATGGTGACTGCGAGTCCTCAAAAACTTAGAGCGAAGACGTGCCCTTGACATAGACCAGCCATCTCAGTTCTCTACTCTTGGTGCAGCTGCTGCTGGTCAGAATGAAAAGGTATTTTAGTTCAAAGTGCTTTATCTGACCGGTAGGGAACTGAAGCTGTGACAAGTCAGTACTTGAAATGAGGTCTTTTAAATCCTTGCTCCGCAGAGTAAAGACTGGACCACAGCACCGGCCCCCTGGGGAACTTGCTAGAAATGCAGAGTATAAGCCTCCACTCTGGACCCACAGACTCAGACTTTGCATTAGAACAAGACCTGACATGACCTTGGTGCACTCTAGAATTTCAAAGCACTTTGAGGCTGTTTTGCTTTCCAGTAAAACATGGAACCTCTCCAATATATTTTTCCTTTTTTACTTAAAGTATGTATTGGTCTAATACATATTTGAGAGGAGAAGATGCAGGCTGTGAAATACTGAAAATTGGAAGACACAGAACAACAGGATCTCCCTACACAGGCAGAAGATTTCTAGAGGACAAGCAAAACTTCAGGCCCTCCTAGGACCTGTCTTCAGTGGGACTGGAGGCAGACCTCCCGTGGAGAGAGAGACCAGGCAGATTCCTGGACCTTTTTAGGAGTCTAAAGAAGATTTTAATTCAGCTGGGCTTTCAGGAGGTTGAACCTGGCCTAAGAAACCTGACCTGAGGCCCGTTCTCCTCCTCCCACCACAGCTGGGCTGCATGCCATTCTTGGCCAGCCCAGCCATTCGGACTTTCAAGATACAAAAGTGGCCTCAGGCATGACTTCCCATTAAGGAATTTTCTAACATGTGGGCCTATTCTATTTTTCTTAATCATGGCCTCATTTCCCCTGACAAATATCACATTTCCATATCTGTCTCTTTGCTAAAGCTGCTTTTGATGCTTTCTGACAATCCCTCCGGGGCCACATCTTGCTTCCCAGCATCATTTTAAACCACCTTTAAACTAAAGAGAACAATTTTAAGAAATGATCTACAGTGTTTTTCTATAGCAATTCTTAGCCAATAAGTTTTTTAAACTGGTCTTAAGTACAGCAGTTACCCATGGCTAATGTATTACTCTATAATTTAGTCCATCATTTATTCATAAATTGCTTTTCAATGAAAAATATTCTGTGATGGTATTCTGAGTTCAGTGATAAATAATCTCCATGAGGTGATGATCTCACCTGCTTTTTTAAAGGGAATTTTTCTTAGGTTAAAACAAAATTTTAAGTCAAAGTTAAAAAAATTAATATTTAAGCATAAATACGACGGTTCCGGAAATGGTTGTTGAAACCAATAATAGAATATGATCTGCCCCATTTAGGCTTTATTGCCTAAATTGTGTTCATTAGTTTTTAGATATTATTCCTTTCACTAGAGGCAGGTGCATTTATCTTCCCAAAGGTAGGGCTTTCTCCCACCTAGTCAATTTTTACTTAACCAACTGAATGAATTAACCAACCCACCCACAAATACACTGAGAACTATTTCTTTGAACTTCTTCCTTGAACTCACCCATCTTCCTTCTACTTCCACCAGCAGCACTTTAGGCTTACTGTGGTTATTCCCAACCTGTTTGACTCAGTTCCGCTTATCATTAAGTATTTATTTAATTAAACATCAATCACGTGAAAAATGAAATGGAAGCGTGTAAGGAATTGGAACCGCTTCTATAAAAACTAACTTAAGAAAGATTTGGGGAAAACTAGTTGTGAAAGAAAATGACTGCTATTAAATAAATGTGACCAATAGAACTCTAAAAGGCTGAGAAAAATCATAGATGAGAGATTCTGGGCTCAGACTGGGCCCTCACTCCACTTGAGAGAGACTAAAACTGAACATCAAAATCACATAGTGGCTGGCGATGCAAGAAAGATGATAGGGTACTTTAGTTTGAAGATCCTACTCTAAGGAAAGCCTTTGCTCCTGCATCCAAAGGTGGTCAAGTGAATGTATGCTTGTATGTTTAAGTACATAAACGTATTTTGCATATTTTCTTTCTTTTACTATTTTTTCCATTAACTGACCAATCACCAGTCCAGATTTAACTGGATGGGTTTCTAGATAACCATGTTGGTCAGGCCTGCACAGCTGGCCCAGGCTTTCTCTTCGATCTGGCAGGACAAGGTGTAGGGTGAGGCGGGGAACCTTTCTCCCTTACTGCTCTCTTATGGATCCTCCCCACCCACCTACCCACTGATGTAGAAGCTTTCACAGCTGCTGCCCGGTGGTCACTGCTCTCAGACCCCCAGAATGGTTTTCTATGGCAGGACCGACCCTTGGCAAGACCCCACTGCAGTCTGTAAAAGGCTGATTCCGGGGACCGCTGTCCCTCTCCAGCTACCCCTGTACCCACCCAGTGCAAAGAAGGATGCAGTTTCTCCCTCTTTACCTACAACTTGCTATCTCTCATCATCATGAGCTTCAAATTCTGTGCTTGAATTTCTATTTTCTATGGATTCTTTCACTGAATGTGCTGAGCAGGGGGCTCATTACTAAAGCAATGGGGGTAGAGGTAGGGGAAGAAAGAAACCATGTGGTTGTTGTTGCTTTTGTTTTTTAACCAAATGCAATATCCTTCATCTTCATTCCACTACCATTGACCACTCTGAACTTTGGGGTCAGGCAGCAAATAGTTAAGAGCCCAGGCTCTTGAAACACATGGCCTAGATCTGAATCCTTGCTCTAGCTACCATTTACTAGCTGTTTGATGCTGGTTAAATTACTTGATTTCCTTGTGCCTCAGTTTTCTTCTCTGTATAATGGGGTTAATAATAGCACCTATCTTACAGGGTTTTTGAGGGATTAAATGAGATAAAGCATTTAGCACTGTCAAACATAGGTAGTCAATAATTTTAAAAAAACACTAACATAATTATTGATGTGAAGGAAAGAGAGAAAAGAAGAAAACAAATGGCAGTAAAAGAGATAGCAGGAAGAAAGAGGGTGAGCTCTGGAACGGTATAGAAAGTGAAATTACAGCTTTTGGACTCCTTCAGCTCAACTTCTGAAAAGACAGCACCTGATACAGCGCTGGAACAGTAATCTAATCTTAAATCTCAAAGACTTGGCTTTCTTTGCGACTTGAAATTATTTAAATAAGTAATTAATAGGCTTCTCCTAAAACCAAATCCTCACTTTTTCCAATTATGATTTTTAGTAGCCACGGGTAAGGGCCATTATGTGTTCAGATGCATCTGTGAACCCTCATAAAAATCAAATAAAAATAAAGAAAGTAATAATATCAAAGGCATGTGTACAAATGGAAAAAAAAAAGCCCTTTCTAATTTTCAGTGGAGAACATTTGCAGTGAAAGTCAGCCCACCTTTGCTGGAAAGAACTGCAAATATCAGAGGCAGTCCGCAGCACATCTCTGACTGTTACTTCTGGGAAGTCTGACATTTCAGTTTGTTGGTCTAGGCTGAGACTGACGTAGCTGCTTATACAGGCAGGTAATGCCATAACAAGCAATATTACTGCTTGTTACCTAAGTCTACCTGGGCACCTAAAGATACTTTCACTGAGTCCAGTCAGTCAAATACAGAAGGAAAGTCCTAATAAGGAAGTCTAATGTATTCCCTAATCTTTCCTCAGATGGCTAGCATACAGCATGTCCCCTCAATAGGGGAAGAGATATTAAAATGCTTTTTGTATGTATGGTTCTGCAGAACCAAAAAAAGGGTAATTACAGCTCATTAGGTGTTCAAAGCAATGAAGAAACAAATCTTAGAATCAAGAGCATTCTAGAAAGTCACTTTGTGGTATGCCATGCATATTATGGATCAGTTCCACACCAGTGGGACCCCTCCCTGTCTGCAAACTTCCCCCACTCCAAGGCTTGTGGTGAGGAAGAGAGGTGACTGAACCCCTTTTTCAGTAACCCCAACCACTGAGCCAGTGAATAAGCGGGTGGCCGTTAATTCCACAGCTGTTAGTGGACTTTCTGCTATAAGCCAGGCACGCCATCTTGTGAGGCATGAGGAAGGGGGAGGAGGGGTCCACAAACATGACAGGGACCTGGCCCTCACTCTCAAGCAGCTCGCAGCCTAGTGCTGGTTTTAGTCGAGGGCTTCACTTTGGAGTCACCAGAAAGCTTTAAGGAACAAAACAAAGATGCCCAGGCCACACCCTGATATTTTGGTTCTGGGGTAGGACTTAGGAACAGTACTTTAAAAAAATTTCCAAATGATTTTAATATAAACCTGGGGCTTTAAATCTTTGTTTCCTGGGAGATCAAAAATATGCAAAAAAAAATGATCACTCAATGAAACACATACTATAATTAAGGTGAGTACATTACGCTTAAGGGGGAAAAAGGAAGGAGTGACTTAATTAGTTCCAGAGAATTCTGAAAAGCCTCCCATAGAAGGTAACAGGGGGTCATGCTGAGTTTTGAATAATGAATAAGAATTCTCCTTGAAAAAGGGAAAGTTTCCAAGGGAGGGAAGAAGATCAAGTTTAAAGGTTTGGAGGTATGTCAGGTGCACAGCACACCAAAGGGACTTCGGGTTGTTCAAGGCGGGTGGGATGTAGAGTCTGTGGTGGGGGCGGGGAGAGTGACAAGAGGCGAGGCTGGAAGATCAGTGGGAGTCAACCCAAGGAGTTGGCCTTGATCCTTTGGAAAACCAATGATCAGACTGGACAGGGTTCATACCTGAAAAGATGAACTCAGCAGCCCTGTGGAGGACAAACAGCAGGGGGCCGACCGAGGGGAGGGGAGGCAGGGCTTGGACCAAAGTTAGGCAACTGAGGCCTGCAGTGCCAGGAGCACAAAATTTAAGGAAGCACTCACTGTCTGGTGCCAACTCTGCACTTGCAAGACTCTGTGAGTGAGTGCTTCCTTAAATGTTGCATTTCAGATACCTCTCTCTCTCTTCACCCTAGTCCTGGCCAAGGAAAGAGCAGCTGAAGAAAGAGCACTGAGAAGATAACTCCAGTAGCCCAGGGAAGGACTGCTGATGGCCTGATCTAAGGCAGTGGCAGTAGGCTTGGAAGAGGGACAAGGCTGGAGGTGTGTTTTTATAGTCAGAGTCCACAGTTCTTATAAACTGAGAGGCAGGCAAGGAAGTGTGGAAAGTGCCTCTGAGGATTTGGGCTTCGGACAGGCTGTAATGAAGCAGAGAATATAAGCAGAGGGCAGGCCTCACAGGCCCATGGCTTAAACAAGGGAGGAGGATGTTCACGTCAGTAATCCTCATTGCACTACAGGGAAACTGGGCAGAATAGGGCAGTGCAGGTGACAGGCAAATCAATAAGGCAACGATCAATATAATGATCATCAGGAAATGCTTCATGAGTGAAGCGGGGCTTGAGTTGAGCTTCAAAATAAAACAAGGAGGCTATGAAGAAGAGGGCGGAGTAGTGCCGTTAGCATCCTCTCAGACACACGCAGCAGTCCGGGGCTGGGAAAGAACGTAAGGCTGGGGAGGTTAGCAGAGTAGGAGCCTGGTTGGGTGTGTGGAGAAGTAGAATTAAGCTGGATAAGTAAGAGAAAATCCTTAAGTAACAAGCTAAAAAATTAAAATTCACTACCTAATAAGACAATGGGGAGCCACTGATGGATTCCTGGGTGAGGGATTAATGTAATCAGAGCCCTTATGTGAAAAGACCTGGGCACTTTAGATCAGGATGGATGAACCTTTTCTATAAAGGACCTGATTGTAAATATTTTAGACTTTGCAGGCTATCTGTGCTCTGTTGTCACTACCTGCCCCACCCCCACCCCGCCTACCCCTCCCCTGGTTCCCTCGCAAGACAGCAGCTGCAGACCACATGAAAGCTAAGAGCATGGATGTGCTCCAATAAAACTATTTACAAAACAGGCAGAGGGCCAGATTTGGCCTGGAGGCTGGAGTCTGCAGACCCCTGCTTTAGGAAAGGTTTGCCAGGTGTGTAAGGACTGAGGAGGAGAGTGGGAGGATCTGAGAGGCAGTATTAAGTTAACACTGAGGCTGGGGTGCCAAAGAGAAGGAACACGCTTGGGAGGGCCTGCAAAGCAGGGCAGTTTAGAGCCCTGTGAAATATGGGATTTCTCTGCAAGGATGAATAAAAAAGAGAACAGAGGCCCAGAGCATAAGCCTTGAGGAAGCCACCATTAGGGAAGACACAAGAAGTCAGACATACAAGCATTTGGGGAGGACATAAGAAAAAGTACAGGTAGTCCTGAAGTGGCCAGACCACTTCAGAAGGAATGGAGAACAAGGCCCAGAGCATCAGGACTCAGAAAAGACCTTTGGGCTTGTCTTGGAAGAGGTCACCAGTGGTCGCTGAAGAAGCGGGCTCAGCCCAGCAGTCACGACAAGCGGGCCAGAGCAGAGGGGCCGTGAGGAAATGGAGGCAGGACACGTAGCTGCGTGCAACTGCATTTCACAGATGCAAAGGGCACGGTGCTGCTGGGCGGGAAGAAACGCTGGAACAAACCGTAAAGCAGAGGAAGCAGCAGAAAAACATCAAGCAGAAAACAGCCTATCAACACGGACATGACTGCCCGGAAACCACGGCCACGGACACAGCAGAGCACAGCAAGAGCTTCTGCTACCGAAAGAGTGAGCCGTTCAGAATACCAGGGCTATCATGTGTCTTGTTTCAAGAAAATAATGAAAAACAGGCTTAGGAGAAATGTATTAATCGCCTTAAGTTTAAGCACACCTGCAAGCAAGGAAAGGATTTTTTTATATCAGCACAGTGAACAAATAAAGCATAAAAATCTGAAAGGGACTGGCATTTGAGAGAAATAGAATAAGAAAATAATCTCTGGACAATGTCCATGTTATATCTTTTGATATGTTACGCAACAGACCGGTCTGGGGGGGGAGGACCCCTGGAGGTGACCGCAGGCCATGCCCAGACACGGGGGTGTGGCCGGGCCCAGCAGGGAAACAGAAATCGCCCAGGGACTTGGAGATCACATCGACCTTGGTCGATACTCATCGGAAGATGATTACACGGGTCCTCCAAGACCCCTATCTTAGGGAATTCTGTGTAAGTTTTCTTTGTTGTCGCTGTTTTGTGTTTTTGTTTTTAAGTCTAGGTGGTAAATACCACAATAAAAACCATAATAAATTATAACAGGTCTGGTCTCTGTTTAAAGGGAAAATCCAGCAGTCCATTTCCGATGCTCCACTATGACCTTTTGTCTCCCTAAATAGGCAGATTCCTAAGCTGCCAGCCCAGAGCCATGAGTAAGTAAATACGGAGATCGAGATCGGCCTTGAACTAATAATGTATGTTGCTCCTAAATCCATGACTGCCGGCCAGGCTGAGGTGAATTCAGAGCAGCACTTCTTGACACTTGAGATTTATTTTGTCATTAGTGATGAAACATCACACAAGGGCTCCTCAATCCTAAACTGTCAGAGTCCACTTAGGTATTTAAGAGGTCGCCAATGTTCAGGTGTCGACCCTCAGTACTGAAGCTGTTATCTAGTGGCTGATTATTTTTATTGTGATTATACATGATTTATCTCTAGCAGGAGCAGTTAGCCATCTGCTTCTCTGGTTAAGAAGGAAAAGCAATCACTCTGAGAATTAAGAAAAAAGTAGGAATTTTAATCAATTATTATATTAGGGCTCAAAAACAAAAGAATGTTGAATCCATTTTGTTTTCTCTTCCAAAACCCACCCAAAATCTCTTGATATTCCTTACACACACCATAGTCATTCTTGTCTTTGAACTGTTATCCAATTAACCTCTCCTGAAGCATCTTTTTTCTCTAGCCTTTCCTCCAAAACCCGAACCTTGGATTTCACCTTCACATTCTTTGTGACAACACCCTAGACTACTCTAGTTTTCATGGGTAACTTCTACATATTCTCACCAACAATCTGACTTATATTATTTGTCAGTCTTATCTCTACAACCAATTTGCAGTTTGACCCTTGGAAGGCGCTGTGTGTTACGACATCTTATTCTGAATCTCCACGAGACTACATTATTCTATATAATAGAATAAGAATAATTTAAAATACTTGGTAAAACCTAGCTAATTAATTTAAATTTAACATAGTAGGTTCAACTCAATCCCTAGTCCTTCTCACATATAGCTATGCAATTGATGTAACTAATGTAAATCTGAAATTCTGACCATAAAATCTTGAGTGTCCCAAGAAAGTCTGATAAATGACATACATGAGACCTTTGTCTAGAAGACACATCTGTAGAAGAGACTTCATAACAAAATGTCCACCAGCCTATAGTGAAATGCAGAAAACAAGGAAAATAATAATCCTTTTCCATAAAAATAAACTTACTCAATTTGAAGGAAGGTCCTTTATTCTAAGGATACATCCTTCCTATTTCTTGATGTGAACATGCCTTTTGTTTTATGAAATGACAGTGATATAAAGGGTAGTGTGTGTGGTAGGAATCATTGTTATTTTTATTTTTTTTAATTGTATTCATTTATTTTTAGAGAGAGGGGAAGGGAGGGAGAAAGAAAGGGAGAGAAAGATCAATGAGTGAAAGATACATCAATCAGTTGCCTCTCACATGCACCCAACTGGGGATCTGGCCCGCAACCCAGGCATGTGCCCTGATGGGGAATCAAACCAGTGACCTTTCCGTTCACAGACTGACACTAAGCCACACCAATCAGGGTCACTGTTATTTTTAAACAAAGTTCCTTAGTAAAATAAACAGTGGGTCCCTATGTCAATCCTTCTCATTAAAAGAAAATGGACTTTAAAATCTAGAAGACTGGGAGCCACTAGTAGAAAACATCAAATGGTGGAAACAATATTTTGGAAGTACTGCATTCTGAAAAAAAGATAAGGAAAGAAATTTCCTAAACCATGGCTCATAAAATGAGTTAGAGAATAGAGATGTCTCTTTCGTGCATGAATGATGATTATACAACATGACACTCCTCCCATCAACAGGTGGAGTCTGTGTTTCCTTCCCTTGTTTCTGGGTAACTGCTCGACCAACAGAGTATGACAGGAATGATGCTATGTGACTTCCAAGGCTGGTCATAAAAGGCCATGCAGCTCCATTTTGCTCACTAGAACACTTGCTCTTGGGTCCTTGAGCCACCAGCCGAGAAGTGTGACCACCCTGAGACTGACGTGCTGGAAGGGTCACAGGTAGGCTCTATCCTTGACATTCCCAGCTGAGCCCAGCCTTTCAGAAATCCTGCCAGACTGACAGACATTCATCTCCGATTCTCCAGGGCATCCAACTACCAGCCAGGCACCACTGAGTGACCTCCACCGGCGCCATAAAGGATCACCCAGCCAAGCCCTGTCCAAATTTCTAACCCACAAAATGTGAGGCATTATAAAATGAGTATTGTTTAAAGCCACTAAATTCTTAAGCAGTTTGATACATAATAAGATGTATCTGGAAACGCATATTCCTTAAAACACTTTTAAAAATACTCCATTCACTGGAATACCCAGACTATAAGGAATACAGTATTAAGAATCATATATATTTCCTGACTTTCAGTTATAAGGAAGATCAGCATGGTTTAATTGTTAATATTTCTCTTAGGACTAGATATCATTTCAAAAGAAGGACATAATAAGCAAATCCACTGAGTCATCCTCCACTCCCAGTCGTAAACTAATCAGTGAGTAGGGACCAGAAATGGAGCCAGAAAGCTGTCCCTCTGGCTCCTGTCAAGTCCTTTTCCAGAAAAAGTGCAGGAAATGTTCCCTGGGTTTTGTTTTGCTTTGCTTTAATGGGTGGGTTTTAAGCATGGGGCAAGGGAGGAATTACGTGAATGGGACCAGGACTGAAGCAGAGGTTGTTTCACGAGTGGAGATGGTATTGGGTGATCAGTTTTACGTTGGGAGGCTTGGTCACGACTGCAAAGAGAAGAAATATGGAGAGGGCACTTTCTCGCCAACAAAATGTATCGATTAGCTCCCAGAGGGGAGAGCATGAGGACATAAATTCTGGGTGCCCTGGAGCATGCCAACCGCAACGTGGCTGAAGGACAGAACTTGGAGGCAGACGAAACAGGACCGCAGCTCTTCTTGATAACTGGCTGGCAGGTTCACTCTCTCCCGGTCTCTCTGCCCAACTGCCCTCCCCCCAGCTGAGGTCCTCCAGGTCCCTCCCATCTTGGTCTCCACAGTGGGTTAAATCAGTGATCATTTAAATCTTACAGCACAGATTAAACTAAGTGCATCACACTCTGACTCACTGTTGCTGCAGCAGGGGTGGGGGAAGAGAGCACGATGCACACAGGCTGTCACAAGTAACAAGCTGCTCCTTGGGGCCGGGTCGGAGCCTGACAGCGGGTGTGCAGATGAGCAGAGCATTGTCACATGTGGGGATCAGAGGGCTTTGGGTGACAACACGCCATCACCCGCCCAACACCCACCGCCCACCTGCGACTTGCTCATCCTGGGGGAGAGGTGCCAACAGAGGTGCAGGGGTGTGTGTGGGGGGGGGCGGGGCAAAACCAACAGGGCTGATGTTGCCTTTATTACAGATTTCAACCCTATCTCTCTCAGTGGCCCCATGCTGACTTCCCCAGAGAATCTGACTCATTAAACTTTCAGGTTGTAAGGTTAGTTTTCACTTCAAAACTTCTAATTTTGGCTTTTCAAAATAAATTATAGGTTTCTAGATCTTACGTCTTAATTGTTTAGCAATTTAAAATACAATTGTAGATAATTTTTCTAAAGTTAAGTGCACTCAGGATTAGGGTTAAGAGGGTCTCATGAACCAATCAAGTCTCACATACAAAGTTGTCTGGACTATGGGAAAAACTTGGCACTATTTAACCCTTCTTAGATTCAATTGCTTTCTGCGCTTCAACAACTGTAATTGTCACTAATGTGTAAACATTCGCAATTCTAATGTGTCAACTTTTCTTCTTAATTAAAACTCTCTCTCTATATTCTTCAACTTTAAATGGGAATTTCTCTTCTTAATTGAATTATACCTCACCCCTGAGCAATGTGAGTAAAATCTAGTCATGGGCAGATTCCTTTTGCTTTATAATAGGGTGATAACAAATGACAATTTGTTTTAGGTACGTTAACTGTTGTTGGCAAGCTCTAGCCTCTAGAGGGAGCCAAAGACTCCCCCCCATTTCACCCAGCAAGGAAGACAAGCTCTGAATCTGGGAAGAACAAAATGGACTCTTTAGACTTAAAATGAGGTCAGTGTAGTTGGGGTGGAAAATGATCTCTATTTGGATCATTTCTCTTCCATGTAGTATGTTTTCATGTATCATCTCCTGCCCTCACATCCCTTTAATTCCCCCCTCTCCCTCCCTGTCCCTCTCTCAAGAACCCGGACATTTCCCACAGCTGCCACCCAGCCCTCCAGAAGACATCTCTGACCTTCTGGGAAACCACTTCTTTCCTACCAACCACACTATTTCTCCGCAAATCCACACCACTCTTCCACCAGCATGGTTTCTGTAGCCAGCCAAATTATCTCGCTACCTAGCAAGCTGCCTCACCCAGTGCCACCTTTCTCAAGCCTCTTAAATTCCATGTGCTATTGTTGCTAGGACTGGTTTCCAAGCAGCATCAGCAGTGTCTGGTAGCTTCATTAACTGGTTCCATGGAAAGGAACCAGCTTAGACCCATTAATTATTATCACCAACCTGCAGTCAACACAGGATTTACCAAAACCTTTGCTAATCGGGTCATGGTTTGATGTGCTTGATGGATTCCCCTGGTGTTACTGAGGGACTTACCAATTTTGTTCTGTATTTTCTGATCCAGTAGTTCACTCAGTTTCAGAAGGAAAATTCGAACTAACAAGCCTGAGATAAAATATGCCTACTTAAGCCTTTGTAATACTCCTAATTCCTAATTTTCCACCCCCCTGCCACAGTTTTCAGCAACTAAGAAGGTGCCTCTGAATATTATGTCAAGTTTAGGTGCTAAAGGCAGCGCACTAGTCACAGAGATCTGAGCTAATCTTGTCACACCAGTACCTGGAAGGACACTCAGCATACTGCCACAGTGATTCTGGGACTGGCCTGCATCTAAATGGAATTACTAGCCGAATCTCACCAAGTACTAACCATCCAGTGTTCCTGGATTAATTCATTTTTAGCATACATTCTGAATTCTCCCCCAGTGGGTTCAATGGGACAATTGTATTTAATGCTCTTGTTTTGTTATGTTTTTCTTTCATGCCCAGTTAGAACTGTCTGACACGGGAACCCAGTTAAGTCAGCAATACTTTAAATGACAGTTCATTAGCTCATGGTGAAAAATAGAGGGAGGTTGCTGGAGTATTTACACAGCTACATCGGCACCAAATTAGTTCCTAGAGATTAATGTCACACTAGAAGAATTAATTAAGCACTGGTGTCTATAGGGCAGTCTTTGCATCAAAGGAACAGGGCAGGGGGTTTCTCTTTGGGTTAAATTGGTCACTGGAGCGTCCCGGAACATCCCCGCGAGCGACTACAGCTCCTGCAGCCTGTGTATTTTCAGAGCAGAGAGCTGTTTTATAACTTAGGAGAAAATCTGGCGAGAACCTGTATTCTCTGAACTTTACAATGAGCACTTACTAGAATGTAACTGAGGTGAGAGAGACGAGGGCTGAGGAGAAAGGGAAGATACACTCACCCAGAGGCATCGTGCCAGCAGGGCGTGCGAGCGCGGGCTGCTGTGAGGAGTGCAGTGCCAACAGAGCCGCCGCCCCCGGGACAGGCCTGTCCACGGGCACTGGGACAGAGAGCGCCACCCCTTCCTGGCACCACCTCCAAAAGGCGATTGGGAAGTTAGTGAATACTTTTTTACTTAATGACTTATTATGAATCTGCCACACATGAACATTTCTAAAATTTTCTCGAATCTTCTTACACTTTCTGCTTTTTTGCTTGACCACTTTTTTGGGGGGCCAATGCAATTAAAGGTCGTAAAGGCGTTTTACCCATTATTGTCTGACCCAGATCCAAGGTAAGGAGGGGATCCAGGGTGGGCAGTTCGGGCGGGCAGGAGGGGTCTGCAGCCACCATCGTTTGGCAGGCAAGGGAACGAGTCTGCTGAAGCAGAAGCAGCCAACAGGGCCACGGGATGCAGAGTCCTGGAGGTCAGGCGGCTCCCTCGAGGGATGTGTTGGCAGGGATCCTCCAGTAAAGGCCAATCAGGGCCGGGAGTGGGGACTCTGGGCCCGTGGGTTTTTATCCTACCTAGAAGAGCTTCACAATTTATGCGCAGGATCTAGAGGCCCGGGGGTGTTTGGATACTTGCACATCCATGTAGAAAACTCAGGGACCCTTTCACCAGTATGTCCTAGCCAGGACTTACAGATGATGGCCTTCCACTGCAAAGAGAAAGCAATGAGAGGCTCCAATAGGCATACCCCTATGGTGGATCTGGGTACCGTGCATTCTGCCTCCAAAGTAGAAGCAGTTTTCTCTTTCCCACACACTGAGCTGTCTTTTCTATAACATTTGAGGACCAAAAAGTGGTATAAAGTGCATCCTTTAGAATGGGATTTTTAAAAAAGAGCCTAGAAATAACTCAGTTGATAGAGACTCTGATTCCAACTCCTGGATCTGAAGCCTTCGCCGCTCGCCACTCCATGGAGCAGGACTGGGTGGCTTCTATCCAGACGGATGCTTGTTGGCTATGTGACCTTGTACAAAACGCGTTAACCTATCTGGGAGTCAGTTTCACCATTGGTAAGATGGGGATAATAAAAGTACCTTCCTCACAGGGATATTATGAAGATAAAATAAGTTCAATCTCATAAAGTGCTCAGACTGTTTCTGGCAGATAGGAAAACCTATAAGTATCTGCCACTTTTATTATCTTGGGTTTCCCCATTTGTAAAGACAAGCTAATGATATCTTCCTCTAGCTGACAGAAATAGTGGGAACACATGCACTCAACTCTGAGAGTCACGGCCACTTGAGCCTTTTCCCCTCACACCACATTCAAGGCCACCAAGACGCAAAGCATAAGAGGATACGGAGCTAGAAGGGACATGAGATACAGAGTCAAATTACTCATTTCGCAGATGGAAAACTTTGCTATGACCTTGAACACTGGAGTCTGCTGAAATGGGAAATAAGTTCTGTTGTAGAAAGCTTGGGCCTGTGGTATCGAGGAGACCAGAGTTTGTAGATGCCCAAATAAGAGCCTTGTTGTTAGTCAGCGTTATCCAAACAAGTCCTGTCATTGTGTGGAAGGAACATACACGAGGGCCCACACACTGCCACAGTCCCAAACTTGAAGGTGTGGGGAAAACAATGCAATGAAACATTTGCTGAGGCAGCTGTCTATTGGCTTGACCCCAGCTCAGCTATTTGCAGGATTTATTTAGCATTATATGAAATGATGACTTCTACAAAGGTGCCTTTTATTTGAATTTGTGGCAAGTCCCATTCCTTCTATCACTTTACAGTCGAATCTGGGCTAAGCAAAGGTATTTAATTGCTCAAGTAGGGGGTTTGTTGATTCTAAATATAAACTTGGAATTAAGAAGTCCAGTTTCTACTTCTTCCCTCTTCCTGGCCTTTAAAAGGTTCTGGAATTTGAGCCAAATCACCTCAGATTTCGCACTGCAAGGATGTGGAATGCTGCTGTGTCATTCTGTGCTGGGTCAACCGATAGGAATTTCCTTCACTTTGAAAAAAAATGCCTAAAACTGAACCCTCACACCTTATCTTCATTTCTATTCTGGGCACGATATTAACACAAGACACCGCAGGGCAGAAAGAATACCGAGAGACTTGGGGGAAACAGAGGGCTGAGGCCCTGGGGTTAGTCAGGGACAGGTGGAGGAGACATTAGGTATTTATGCCCCACCCCACCCCACCCCCAACACACACACACTGATCTTTCTCCCTGGCCACACCCACTTCTGGACCTGAGTTCCATCCAGAGGCACCTCTGCTGCAGCGATCACTTTCCTGGGCGGGGCTTCCCTTTGCCTCCCACTCAGGATCTGGATTCTGTCCATGCTTTCTACCCAGTCTGTCCTGCTGCCTCTCTTCCACTCTCTCCCTGGCCTCCCCTTATTTGCTCCCAATTCCTAAATCAACTCAGCTGCAGGCTTGATCTTTTTTACTTTGATCTTAATCTAACAACAACAACCCCCCTCCCCCAAAACCCAAGCTCAATAGAGACTACTCATACTACTCAGCAATAAATACAAACAAATGACTAACACGCACAATCACTCATGGATGTCAAAAGAATTAGACTGAATGGGGAAAAGAAGCCAGTCATAAAAGGCTATGATTCCGTTTCTGCAACACTCTCAAAATGGGAAAACTGTAGACATGGAGAACAGAACAGGGGCTGCCAGGGGTGAGGGTCAGAGAGATGGGGTGGCCATAAATACAACACCCGAGGGTGTTTCTCTGTGGTGGTGAACAGTGAGTCTGGCCACGACTGTGGGGCGAGATGGTACAAATCTGTATGTGATACAATTTCTTAGAACTACACCCACCCTCTGAAAGAGTGAATATAAAAAAAAACCCGATGACATTTATTTTTTTTTTAAGATTTTATTTTTTATTTGTTATTTATTTTTAGAGAGAGGGGAAGGGAGGGAGAAAGAGAGGGAGAGAAACAGCAACGTATGGTTGCCTCTCACATGGCCCTCACTGGGGACCTGACCCGCAACCCAGGCATGTGCCCTGACTGGGAATCGAACTGGGATCTTTTGGTTCCCAGCCTGCGCTCAATCCACTGAGCTACACCAGCCCGAGTAACCCGATGACATTTAAATAAGGTTCGTATTTGAATTAACAGTATTATACCAATGTCAATTTCCTGGTTTGACAATATACTAAGGTTTTGAAAGATATTATCATTGGGGGAAGCTTGGGGGAAGAGTAAACAGAACTCTTTGTACTATTTTTGCAACTTCTTGCAAATATTAAATTACATATACCCTCAATAATAAGGCTGCGAGTTCCATCCCCAGAAGCAGCATATACTAAGGAAGAATAAAACATCATAAGCAGAATGCCAAAACAATAACTCATTTGCATGGCATTCTTAATGAAACTATATGGAATTTAGTGTTAAGTTGAAAGTGAGTTGGTATTAAAAACAGAAACAACAAAACTGGGTAAGTCACACAATGCAACCTGTGACATGTCTTCAGCTGGCAGAACGCAAACAGTGGGCACACAAAACAGAGACGACGCTCAAGTCTGGCTGGCGTTTCCGCTGGCAAGTGTTTCCTGCCAATAGCTCTTCCTCCGCTGTGTGGATTATCGGTTTCTTCCAGGTAGAAACAGCAGTTCCTAATGTGTGTGGCTATTGTATGGAAAATGGTCTTGAGAGTGTCTACAAAGGGAACAGGGTAATTCTCTAAGAATTCACGAGTTCCTGAAAAGTATTAAGCCCCAGCAAAATAACTCCATACTTCTAAGTAAGCTTATTTAAAGAAAAAACATGGCACCTTAAAAAATTAATTGTTCTCACTTTAAGAAAGAAGGTGGCTGGACTTTTATTTTGACTTAGCAATTGAGTTAAGGCGTAGACAATCCCATTTCTGCTGGCTGAGGGAAAGGTGGATATGGGTGAACACCTCTTCCCAGTTCTCAGAAGACGGGACAGTAACCGTGCTGATGGTTTGTGAAGACTGCAGGAGGGGCGTGTGCCTGTCAGGAAGCTTTCCAACTTCAGTGCCTGCCCTGCTGCACCTAACCCAAGGCTTTGGAGACATAGAAAATGAATATAGAACAGTTCATTCCTCCTTCTCCAACAGGGGCCAAGCCTGAGGTTCAAGAGTCCAAAGAAGGTGCTAGCCTTGAAGTGAGCCATTTATAATGATGGTCATCACAGGTCTAATTAGATTTTTATTATGAAAACTCTCAGTGTTTGGTCTGTGTGAGAGAAAGAGCTCAAAGAGAAGGAGATCTACTTCTGAGGCCGGACTGCAGGGCTAATGAGGAGCTGAGATGGACTCGAGGGAGGGGCAGGCCAACGACACTAATAAAGTGCATGGAGCCATGACAGAGGGTCATAAACTAGCTGGGGTGACAGACTCCTTTAGACCTCAAACTTGGAACACATGAGGAAATCGTTAAAAAGCAGAGCTCATTTATATTATGCAAGTTTAATGCATAAACATTGATTAGAAGAGAGGATAGCTGGATATAGTCCACCATGCACACGTTCATTTGTTCATTCAATCATCAATTCCACGAACATTTCTTGAGTAATGACTATGCTCCAGGCACTGGTGACCCAACGATGAAGAAACACAGAGCAATGGCAGAACCTTCCTAGAGTCACGAATTTTGACACCAGTTCAGCGGTGTCCAAGGCCTCTACACTGGATTCCTAGCTCAGTAAGGTACTAATACTTGCATAGTGAAGCATTAATACATGCTCTGTGAAACAAAGGATTTCACAGTCAAATCCCTTTGGCAAGATTGTATGGGTTGTCTTAGTTTTGCATGTTCCAGGTCCTGAGAAGTCCTACTGTAGAGACTCTAATACCCCGCAGGACCAGTCTGAGCAACGCTGCCCTCGGGACCACAGCCTGGTGAAGGCGCAGGGAACACAGGCATCCATAGTGAAGCCGTAGTGAAGAGACAGGATCAAACAAGCCATACTTCACATCCCATGAAACACTGCAGGACTCCACCCACATAAGCCTTTCCAGAAATGTCACTGTAAGCTAGTTATCTGATAGGATGCTGTGTGATATGCATATAGTACTCTGGTTTTGGGGGTTTTTTTAAACCAACTTTCTTCTGCTGAAAATACAGAGATAATTCATCCTCCGTAGAATCTCAGCATCATGGAGGGCTGGAACTGATAAGATTGTTGGGAGACTTCTGGTACTGTCTCCTTCTTCTACAGATGAGTCTGGACAAAGCTAACCAGTCACCCCGAAGAAACCCTGGGCTCTGATTCCCAGCCCCGAAGCCCTACAGAATAAGTACTTGTCTGTTGTGCACTCTGTACAGCATTGAGTATACCGTGGGTGCTGAATGACGATGACGAAATTGTTCAAGTCAGTGACAATGCTTCTAACATCACACTATAGAAACAAGAACAATATTAAAGTGTACAGCCGTTTCCTTGGAAGCTTCCGTGGAATATTCGGGGAGGAAAGTAAAGGTACCCAGGGCAAGCACTAGCGCGGCTGCAAGGGTGTCACCACCTGACAGCACTGCCTCCCTTCACCACGTCAACGAGATTTTTAACATATATTTCCAGTGTTGCTATAATCTTATTAACCTAATGGCTCATAGAGCTTATTACTTTGAAAACAGCTTTTTTCCCCTTCTAAACCACATGTTTTCAAAAGCATCATTCTAAAGGCTATAAATAGCCCAAGTAAAATGATCAGTGACATGAAAACCTGGGCTGCAGCTAACAGAATTGAATAACAGCATTAATTTAAAACTGAAGAACCAGGTAATAAGATCCCACCACTTTCTTGTTTCTGTCCTGGATTTTGCACAGTCATTAAAGTGGCACTGCACACGAGGAATATATACTAACACACTTGGCCTAGCTTTGCAAGGCGAGCCAGTCAATTTCCCAAGCAACCTTACATGTCTCTTCTAAAAACAGCTTCATTGAGCTATAACTCGCACGTTATCCAACTCTCCCATTTAAAGTATAAAACACAATGATTTTTAGTACATTCAGATATGTGCGACTGTCTCACCACTCATTTTAGAGCATTTCAGCACCTCAAAAAGAAACCCTATACCCTTTACCTATCACCCCTTCTCGTCCCCGCATCAGCGCTAAACAACAAATAATCTACTTTGTCTCTATAGATTTGCCTTTTCTGGACATTTCATATACATGGATGCTATGAAATGTGATCTTTTGGGACTGGCTTATTTCATTTAGCATAATACTTTCATAACTCATCCAGGTTGCAGCATGTGCTTCATCCCTTTTTTTCAACACACAGCTTTTCCTGCGTGTTTAAACTACCACAGGCAAGCCTGAGGAACTGTCCAGCATCTGCTGTGGCTGTAGCTGGATGATTTAGACCTTGCCAGCCTGAGGCACTGTTCCTTGTTCAGAATCATTGATGCCATCCAAAATTTTTCTGATATCCGTTTTTCACTGCTGTGGCTTGCTGAATCAAAGCAGCTAAATTTGATACAAGTTCAATGTCATTTCCTTCATAAATTAACTCATCTTTCTGGCCTTTCATTCATTTCTATGGTCAAGTAATATTCCATTATATGCATACACCAAATTTTATTTATTCATTCATCAGCTTATAGACATTTGGGTTCTTGCCACCTTTAGCTATTATCAATAATGCTGCTATAACATTCATTCATCAGTTGTTGTATACTTATCTGCATAGGAACTTTGGTTTTCATTTCTGTTGGGCACATACCTAGGAGGAGAATTGCCGAGTTACACTGTAAGTCTATGATTAACCATGTGAGGAGCTGCCAGACTTTTTCCCAAAGTGGCTGCACCATTTTATATTCCCACTAGCAAGGCATCAGCGTTCCTATGTCTCCAAATACTTGCCAGCAGTTATTATCACCTCACTTTTTGATTCTAGCCATTCAGTAGGTAAAACGACGTCTCATGTGGTTTTGATTTGTATTTCCTTATGACTGATAATGTTGAAAATCTTTTCATGGACTTATTGGCCATTTGGAAATTTTCTTAGGAGAAATGTCTATTTAAGTCCTTTGCCCACGTTTTAATTGGTCCCTTTGTCTTTTTAGAGTTCTTTATATATGTGGGTAAGTCCCTTATCAGATATATGATTTGAAAATATTTTCTTCAATTCTATGGGTTGTGTTTTTACTTTTGTGATGGTGTGCTTTGAAGTATGAATATTTTAAATTATGATAAAGTCTAATATATTGTTCTTTTGTTTCTTGTGTTTTGGTGTCATATCTAAGATACTTTGTCCAACCAAAGGTCATAAAGGTTTTGTTTTCTGCAGAGTCCTATAGTTTTACCTCTTTGATCCATTTTGAGTTAATCTCTGTATATGGTGCGAGGAAAGGGTCAACCTCATTCTCTTGCCTGCAGCTATCCAGTTGTGCCCGCACCAATTGTTGAAAAGACCATTCTTTCCACTTTGGATGGTCTCGGCACCCTTGTTGAAATCAGTTAACCTTAGGTGTATGTTTATTTATGGACTTAGAATTCTATATCTCATCTTGTGAGGAAGCTCCTTAAAAAATTAAAAATAGAACTACCATATGATACAGCAACCCCACTTCTGGGTATATACACCCTGAAATTAAAATCAGACCTGTAAGAGACAGCTGCATGTCTAATATCATTACAATATTATTTACAGTATCAAAGACATGGAAACAACCTAAAAGTCCATTGACACATGAACAGATTTTTAAAATGTGGTATATATATACAATGCATTGCATCGTCACTCTGAGAAAAAGGATCTGGGACCCCACATACCCTGCAAGGTACAACAGGAGTCTGTGGGAGCCACCGTCACATGCCGAGGTCCCTACATTACAAATTGAGCATGCCCAGTGTGTGCAGCGGGGCGGGGTAGAGGGGCCTTCACTACTGATCCAGCAGAAACCTAGGGGACAAAGTTGTCGTATGTGGTCACAGAGGACCCTCAGATTGAGTCAGCTCACCCCCAGGGAGTGGCTAACTGGGAGTGACCTTTCCCCCTCCAGGTACCTGCCCAGGGCAGTTCTGTGATGTTTATCATTGCCAGGTGAATGCTGAAATGTGCACATTTCAACAATGTTAACTTTATTGTTACATCCAGAGGTACCAGTAAATGGCACTGTTTTCAATTTGGAAAAATAAATAAAATGAGATAGCAGCAGCTCACCCTGTCTCCTCCAGGTTTGCCAATTTATCTCCCATATCTACTCTGGATGTGATTATTGGCACATAATGACGCAGAAGTACTAGATAATGGCTCCGAATCTGCAATTTTCCTCTTGCAGAAGATGATTAGTATTTTTTCAGCTGCTCCAGTCTATCATATAATTATGTTATTAGATGCATTATCCCCAATGAAAACAGCACACTACCTTATAACCGATTTTAAACACTGATTTGTTGCCTTCCCTTTAAAAATATACCTTTAAACTCAATTTGGCAGTTAACCCAACATCTGTCCTTCCACTCTCTGAAACGGTTTTCCCATTGCTATGGCTAATGTCCTCCACCTCCTCTGTCCTGAAACCCTCTCCGCCCTTGGCCTCCAGGCAGCTGAGACTTCTCCTACTTTTCCAATCATTTATTTCAAGACTTTTCTCCTCTCGCCCCCTAAAGCAGTCACTAAAGATCTGCACTGGCCATCCTCCCTTCCTCCGTTTCCCCCCTCACCACACCGTCTTCTCCTGTGGGCTCTGCATCTCTGTTAAAAGGTCTCTCCGATGCCTGCCTCCAGGGCAAGTTTCCCCATCAAGCCCCCAAACCTACTTCCAAACAGCCCCCTGGAACATTTCTCCCAAGCATCCTGCTTAGCACCTCAAACTCAACAAAAATTCATTGTGCACCATTTACCACCCAGGCTCTGTGCTACGTATGTACTGAGGGTAGTCTGTGAATTAGACACTCAGTTCTTGTGCTTGCAGGTGTAACTAAACTCATCTTCCTCCCTATGCACTGGCTCTCCCCACCTCCTGACCAATCCCAGAACTGCAATTTCTCCTTAAGGCACTGCTGCCCAATACCTCACCGGGGCATGAAGCCTTCGTGCCATGTACCTTCCTCCTCCCTGCTCCCATAGCTAACCCATTATGAAGGAACAAAATTCTTTCCTCTCCTTGCCAGGCCCTCTGCCATCAGCCTCAGTCAGGTTCTTCCCACCTATAGGCTGGACCATTCAAACGCAAATGAATCTTAACTGCTGGCCCACTCTCTCCTCTCCAATCCGTTCCAACACAGCAGGCTCCCAAAGGAGTGTTTTCACCACATCACTTCTCTGCTCACACATTAACTACTCCCCGCCTGCTCCAGAATCAGCTCATTTAAAGCTCTGCATGAACAGGTCGGTCCACATCCACCTTTCCAACTGCTCCCCACCGTGCATGTTCCACCGGAACAGAACTAAAACACAGTCTGCTCCCCGTGCTCAATCCCGGATCTTTGTGTCTTTGCGCCTTGGCTGTCTGGCCTCTCTCCCAGAAACACCCTTCCTCCACCCCCTTGTTGGCAAGTCCATATTCTACCCACAATTCAAAGCCTGGTTCAAATACCACAGTCCTCTGAAGACTTTAAAAATTTTTTTAAATTGATTTTAGAGAGGAAGGGGAGAAGGAAAGAGAGAGAGAGAGAGAACAACTGGCCATCGAACCCACAACCCAGGTATGTGCTCTGACCTGGAATCTAACTTGTAACCTTCCGGAGTTGGGGGTGGGGGGAGGGGTGAGAACACCGTAACCAACTGACCCACCCAGCCAGGGTGTCTGGAGTCTTTTCAAATCCACATCTTCCTCAGACAGAATTAATCTAAGTCCTCGGGTTCCCATACTGTTTGGATGGCAAGCGTCTTGTTGCACAGGTTTTCATCTGGTTGAGCTTTGTATTTGTCACAAAACAGAAGGCAGTGTTCTGCACCAACTCAGTAAGAATGTGATGGATGCATGGATGGGTGAGTCTCTGCTGGCGTTCTTTCTGTGTGAGAACTCCATTGGAAAGGTGGCATTCCACAAAGACATCTATAATCTGTTAATTAGGGAAAAACGGATAATTAAATAAACAGAGGTCACTGAGAAGCCAGCCATCTCTCACGCATGTCCTCTGCCTCCTTCTGGGTGATACGCTCCCAGCCGAGTAGATCCCGCAGCGGGCCTTTCTTCCTGCGAGCTGTCCGGTAACTCTCAGTTTCCGTCAGTTCTCTGGGCACAGCAGCACTTTAATATTTCTGATTTAACTAGATTCCACTGAGAAAACTAAGCTACCCTCAGAAAAGCCATTTAATTTCATGTAGATAGGGAGAAAAACCCCCGAAGAGGCCATATTATAATTTTATCACCAAGACAATGGCGCTGAGAAACCAGTCCCAACAAAGCAGAGCCACACTGTGCCCTGCACGCGGGAGGTCCATTCTGGGACCTGCAGCTGTAATTGTGGTCAGGGACTGTGGTTCCCTGCCTCCTCCCCTCCCCCCCCCCCCCACTGTGTAGGGGAAGGAACAGGGTAAATAAGTCAATACCCATTTCAGTGGGAAAAATAAAACAAATGTGCATCCCTCAGCTGTTGATAAGAGATCTACAGTTTTAGAAAGAAAACCTTTCCTCAAAAATCTCCCTCGGAATGTATGTTACTGTGTATTGGTGATAAGGAAAACACACCCACTTATATTACAACCCCCCATTGTTTAAAATCAGAATATCATGTGTCGCCTTCGCTGTCACAGTTGCTGGGGTGCTGCTGCTGCTGTTTGGAGGACGGGGCCGAAGAGGGCGCTGCTCAGTGCGGGTTCATGGCCACCAGCATCGGGTCCCCTGGGAGCTTTTAGATGAAGGCTCTCGGGCCACTCCAGGTGACTTATTGGCACATCTGTGTCTGAGAAACACTGGTCTAGATCACTGCGTTTCTGAAAGTTCCCTTTGAATAAGAATCACTTGGGCCCTGGTCAGTGTGGCTCGGTTGGTTGGAGCATTATCCAGTGTTCCAGAAGGTCACAGGTTCAATTTTCGTTCAGGGCATGTACCTAGGTTGTGGGTTTGGTTCATAAATTTTCCACTCTTGGTCGCTAATGTAGCTCTCTGTCCTGTGTTGATGATCAGTATGGTTTAGTTGTTCATTAAAAAAAGAAAACAGTATCAACGTAAGAATGTCCACACACAGTTCTGCTCGGCTCTGGAACTGCAAGAGGTTGGGAGGGGGTGATTCTCGGCCTCTTTTACTTTGTGGGGGCCATCCCCTCTGCCCCGGTCAGCTATCCTGCAACTTTGGTTTGAAACCGCGCACCCCTCCCTGTTACTACATTTTTAACTGCACTCACTGCCAGTTCCAGCATCTCCTCAAACACAGGAGACAGGTAAACTCCATCCATCATCCATCTCTGAAGACAGCTGGGAGCACCCATTCGCCTCCAAGAGGACTTCCTTCTCATTGTTTCTTTCTTTTCTTTCTGTATTGTGTTAACATTTATATAACATAAAATTCGATACATGCTACAACATGAATGAACTTTGCTGGGTGAAATAAGCCAGATGCAAAAGGACAAAAGATTATCTGATTCTACTTATATGAATTATCTAGAATAGGCAAATTCATAGAGACAGAAAGTAGATTAGAACTACCAGAGGCTGTGGGGAGAGGAAATAGGGAATTACTGCTTCATAGTTACAGAGTTTCTGCTTGCAGTGATGGAAAATTTGGAAAGAGATGGCGGAGATGGTTGCACAACATTGTGAATGTAATTAAAGCCAATTAATCGTACCCCTGAAATTAGTTCAAATTAAATGGAAGGTAAGAACTATACCTAAGGACTTCTTTTACTTTCCTCTCACAATCTTAAAGGCCAATGAGACATTTCTAAGTTTAAGGTAAGGATGTTAGCTTGCAAATATGTGGCTTAGGAATACTTACTTTAGTAATTTATCAGACTAATTCCTCAAACTGAATGTAATCAGCTTCTGACTCTCTGAAGCAGTCTGCTGGAAGCTTAGCTCCTACAAAAGCTCCTTCCTGTTAGGTAAGAATATTGAGAAGTTTAATTTCCCACAAAGGGTGCAAGTGCACCTTGATGTGTGAAATTCAAACCTACAAGTCTCTATTATTTGTATTTGGCTTGACCTAGGTCTCAGATGATTAACAATTCAGATTGCCTTATTTAAACCAAAGTCTGCAGTTAACCGATTCTCCAAACTGACTACAAACACGTCGCCCAGTTCTCAGGGACTTCAGGGAGAGTCTCAGACTGATAGGACACGTAAGGCCAGTACAGTCAGGGGACCCGAATCCTCACCCAGAATCTGCCGCATGTAAGGGTGCACAGACTTGGCCTGCAAGAATCGGCCTTAAGGTTCGAAGCTGTATTGTGGGAACTCTCCCAGTGACCCTCCGGTGGCAGAAAGGCATTGACTATCACATTCTTTTACCCAGAATGCTTCTTACAGCGAGTTTCAGGAATGTGGCTGGGAGTTCCGTTCCCTCCTGTCCTGTGAAAATTGATCACAGACCCTTTGGATGGAGACATCTTTTCAGGCCACTGGGCTCAACTCCATTCTGATGTCAGACACGTCTCTTCTCTCAGGAGAATGTAGAAGACTGGAGGAAGCAAGACCGAGGAATACAAGTATAACAGAGATGAGTTACTGAGTCGTCTTCTCCGGTTTGGCAATAATGAATCCAAATTAGATTTTGCTAATGTTGGTGGACAGGATGTTCTCTAGAAGCTGATAACTTTCTAATTCCAGTTAGGATCACCGGGACAGCGGAAAGGCTTAACGGAGCCTGAGGCGCCCCCACCACGGAGAGCAAAGCCCCCCAAGATAAAGAGGCAGGCCATGCAGGACGAAGGGACTGGCAGGCCACAGAGCCGCTGACCCCACGCCGGCAGTGTGCACTTTAGGGCCTTCACACGGAGAGAGCACTCGGATGCCAAATGATCAAAATCTTGGACTGAAGCTGAAAAAGGAAAAAGTTTGCCTCACGTTTTGTTACTAGCTTAGAACATTGGTCAAGCTGGTAGCGCTGGGCAGGGGTGATGCATGCCCTGCAAAGAATGGCTCTGAGCACAGACTGGCCTCCCATTTGGTGGCAAAGGATAGTCGACGAGGCTAAAAAAGGGGATCTCAGAAATATGAAGTTATTTTTTACAAAAATACAGACAGCTAGAGATAAAGCAGCTAGAAATCCCACAGAATATTTCTTCTCTTGTTAATGCCTAAAGGAACACAGGAGCATGTGGAGGGATGGAGAAAGAGAAACTAGGTATCATGGCTTAGGTCATCTCCACCCAGTTTAGCCTTCAAGGAAACCGGCCTCTCTATAAGTAGCCAACAGAGAATGGGGGGCGGTGGGTCGAGGAGCGAGTAAATTCTGTGTGTTCCAAAAAATTCCACCATCCAGATCAAAACTACAAAAAGAAAGGTTTAAAGTCATGCTTAAGTCCTACTGCAGGTTTTTTTCCTGTTTTATTTGCTATTGTATCTTCAGAGTCTAAAACAGTGCTTGTCACATTGTGGTGTGCAATAAATTCTCATTGAATGACCATTATAGTTGTTGATGGAAAACATAGGGATGCCAGAGTCTGACTTGATATGACTGACAGCAGAAAACTGAGTAAAATGGAGATCGCTGCTCCACTTCTCGCCCAAAGTACCCCCAGCCTTGGTGAGCCTCCCCTTCTTCCTTCCAAAGTTCAGGGCCTCTGACATCCTTAACGTCTTCCTGGGACTGCGTTCTCCCTCTTACCTGCCTGGGGAATTCTTACCAATCCCTCAAAACTCTGTTTAAATGTCGCTTCTTAGATAAATGTTTGCCAATTCCCAAAGGCAAATCTAGTGGTGCCTTTTTCTGTGAATACAGCACTGAGATCAATATCTCTGTCACAGGAAAAAACACACGTACTTGTCCCACTGGTAAAGAAGTTCCTGGGTGACAAAAATCATGACATCCTCATCGGAATATCTCCTAACGCAACTGATTGGCTCATTGTTGGTGCTCAACTAATGCTTATGGAATGCTATTTTTCTGATTCACTTTTTATCCTATGGTGTCTAGCTTTGCCCCAACCATGTTACTAAAACTCCTGTGCTGAAAATTACCACAGCGTGTGGAGATTAGGTGTTACAGTTGATATTTGCCTTAAAGAGGATAACAGAAATACAAAGAGGATACTTAGTTATTATTTAGCTTGGGTTTAGTTATGAAGTATATTTTGGTTTAGAATATATCGTTTTCCATCTGTTTTGCACCAGCCAACACTTGGCCATGACAATGCCTTAGGTTCTAAGTATTACCCCAGCGAGAAAGCCTGTGTCCCAATAATGATGAGGTTCCTGCTTCACTAGGTGGATCTTCAGAGGAAACGGCCACAGAGCAGGAAGTCAGCCCCTCTGAAGGAAGAACATGGGGAAGAATAGCCAGTGAGGTGCTTACTCTGCTCTGATGGGCGAGAGCTGGAGTGGGACTAAGACTTTCACGGCTTGAGACTAAAACTGTCATGACATCCTTCCTGCCTCGCGCTCAGTGCTCCCGCCCCACCACCCACCCCAGCAGCTCTTGGAGCTGCGCTGCGGTCTGAGAGGGCAGCGCTCACAGCAGCCACTGCAATGCACAGCGCTGCAGGGTCACAGCAGTCAGGAGAGTGCCCGATGCCTGAGAAAACCCTGCACGTGACGGCGGCCGGGAATCAGAGGGCACATTGTCGCTTCACTCAATGCACAGACTCCTCCCTTTAACAACTTCCTAGCCTTGACCCTTGTGTTCCTCTTAAAAGCCATTTACAGCAGCCAATAGCTTCTTCAGTGCTAGACCTGAGAGACCCATTACAGCCTTTACTACAAGACTCTGCAGCAACTAAAAATGACACATCCTGTCTTTCTTCCAGCAACTTCCAGACCTCCCCTCTCTCCCTTCTCTGGCTTCACCTTCTCAGAGATCTTCACTACCAGCACCTAAACAGTGTTCAGCAGGAAACCACCCTCTCCCTGGGTAAGGTCATTGTCAGGTTCATCCTAAATGAGATGGCTCCCAATCACGGGGTGCTTCAGCCCAAATGGCAAGTAGCCCATGGGGCATTCCCCTTCAGATATGCCCCAAAATCTGAAAGCGAGAAGTCTTACACTAACCCTTCCACCTTTCTCCCTCACGCAACCTCCACTCTGCATGACTTAACTGATGGACTGCCTTCTTTCATGAGCTGCCCCTTTCCTCCCCTTTCTGAACTCATCGATGACCTAATGCTCGCTGGCCGTACCCCTGGAACAGCCCTCCCACCCACGCCCCTCCACCGCCTCAGTCAGGGCCTTCCCCTTCCATGGTCTCCCTGCCTGAAGTCTCCTTACTAACACTTTTTAAAAAATGGCTATGGATACTTGCTTCCTTGTACAGTAAGCCACAGATACATGTGATCTCTTCATACCTGACCATAACTTCCTGGGATAACAGAAACCTAGTCTTTTTTTGTCCTATTTTCCTCTGTGGTAACACTGTTCTTTGCACATAATGAATGCTCAATAAATAGACTTCAGCAATAAACAATGGATTATCTTAAAGTGACTGCACTTATTCCCCCAAAGAACTGTTCATTAGACAATTAAATATTTGCTCTTTTCCCAGGCCAATTGACAGTGTTAAAGATGCAGACAGACCATATACACACACATGCACACACAATATGCCCTTAGCTGCATTTAAGATAATCTTGTAGCAAACACAAAGAGATCTATCTCCCAAATAATGAAAGCATAAACTGGTTCTTATTTTTTGTTCCTGGCCTGCCTTGAGGAAAGTGACACAATGCACAGTAACAAATGAGAAATTATTTTGCAAATCCATATCTTTAAAATGCCACCAAGCGTGGGTCATGCCTCTTTCCTTGCTGCATTTTGGTCCCATTGCTATGACTTAGTGTGGTAATTGCATTACAAAGCTATTATTCGATGAAATGAAAATGACAAAACAATTTAAATGCTTGTCTAAAAAGGACCTGATTAGTATGCAATTATAAGTGAAATTACAATGGCAGAATAATTGAAATGCGAGTCTGGAAGGCATACGGATGAAACCAGTGAGGTGCTCCTGTTGCGGACTCACAGCACTGAGTGAAACCGCACACTCCTGGGGACACGTTTTTAATTCACTAAAGCTGGCAACATTTATGGAGAAAGAAAATATCTGCGCTCCAATAGTTTCACAGCATTATCTGCACTCCTGAATGCCACCTGGGGGTGTGGAACCTCATCAGAGCTGACAGATTTATAGGAGAGTCAAACAAGAACCATGTGCCTTCTCGTGCTTCCATTCAGCACAGAGAAGATAAAGGCACAAAGGCAAGCTCCGCTTAGATGATCTGAAATGCGTCCAATATAAAAGGTAGGATCATAACATAAAAAGATTATGTATTCCATATTTAAGCTTGCAATTATTAAAATATTTGTGTAGATGTATTTTTAAGGATCTATCTTCTTAAAACATTCTGCTGACATATTCCTTTAACAAAATCTTGATAATTATTTTGATGCCCAGGCTTACAGTGGGTATACTTGCTCACCAAAGGAAAAAAAAAAATACAGTGATAGACATAAAACAGGCATGCTGAAATGTCAGTTAGACCAATGACTAAAGACCCTCCTGTGAACCATGTTCTGCATTTTGATGGTTGAACACCCAAATGTGTCTACCAGCAAAAACCATGCAAAATATGCCCCCCACCCAGTCCCCCACACAGCCTGCTTTCAGGGACCCAGTTCTTTCAAAGAAACACATGCTAGAAACGGGCCTCGTAAAAGGAACGAGTGTTAAAGGAATTGCACACAAATCCTTTTCTCATTCATGACTATCTCTCTTGTGTTGTCATAGAGCAGATTAGGAAGTGATCTTTAATTGTTTTCCACAGAGAAAAATCTCTTGGCATCCATGATTATCACATTACTTAATGAAGTGACAGAGTTTCCACAAAAACAGTTATATATTTTTGGGTTTCAAGCTTTAGTTTAAAAGAGTCCCTTGGAAATAGAGATAATAGGTATTCTTACTCTCTTTCACAGACTCCAAAACACGTAAAGATTTAATATGCACATAAACATGTTCTCTGAGGTATGCTTAGCAAGATGCGCTGAGCGTTTGAAATAGACTCCTAAGTTGTGGGCTATTCGCTGTGTGCACGCTCCTCTGCCTTCGTATATTCACTGCACGAGGCAAACAAGGGGGAGTGTTAACTACAGCTTTGGAACAACATGATACTTGTGTGCGTGGCAACTTTATAACAAAACCCAAATCTGCTATCTAGATATTTTATAGGGATATCTATTTCTAATAGATATCATGGAACTATTAATATGATTTGAAATAGATTTTTAAATCCTACGTGAAAATAAAGTTTTTCCAGTTTAGGGACAAAGGTAGAAAGAAAAAGATAGAAAAAGTCATGTAGAGAATAATCTATAAATAAGGCTAACTGAAAAAAATTAACACGAAAACATACACATAGATTACTGGAACAGTAAAAATTGGCAAGCTCCCAAAGTATCTAAACTATAGTATTAAACATAAAACTTAAAATTTGGAATTTAAAATCACATTTGTCAGAATTTCATAAAATTAACCTCTGTATTTAGAAACATGTCAAGTAAGTTTCATATAACACCTTTATTAACTTCCATGGGCATATCTTTGGAAGTTAATAAAAGATAAATCAATACAACATTTATAACACTGTAAGAAAAATATATGGCTCTAACTTACTTTGAAACGCATAAAAACATAAGTTGGATTGATGGGCAGATAGACAGACAGGTGATAAAATACAGTAAATGTTGACTATGGAATCTAAGTGGTGGGTATATACGGACATCACTGACAATATTTTTTGATTCTTTTGTATGTTTAAAAATTTTCATAATAAAGTGTTGGGAAAAAAATACAGTGCTCTAGATGAAGTGTATTTATTCTGCTTGTTAACTCTGCTCAACAAATAAACCAGCTTCAGAACTTGCCTCCCGGACACGACGCACTCACCTAGCCACCCGGAGCCTGAGTTTGGGATGCACAGGTCTGTCTCGGCACTGGGCAGCACGAAGCCGACCACGAACACCTCCACGCCGTCTGCCATCAGGGCCATGCCCAGGACAAAGAACAGGGTCCACTGAAAACGGCCATGACCACACTCCTGGATTATCAGCTCGTACTGCTGAGCTAGTTCTTCCTCATCGGCTTTCCTCTCCGACTCCAGCTCCTGTCGGTCCTTGTACTCGTCGCCCTTGGGCTGTCCTATCGCCACGATGCTGTCTTTCCCTTGGTTCGTACTGGGGATGCCCTGGTACTCCCCTTCGTAGATTTCATCGTCTTCATCGTGGCCCTCAGTAGCTTCACTGGAGCCTTCGTCATCATTGGCCTCCCCGTTGTAGGTTTCTCCGGGTGGGTAATAGTCATCGTCCTCTTCTTCGTCCTGGAACCGACTGTAGGACCTCTGGGTGTACTCATCCTGGGCCCGGTCCACTGCTCGGTTCACCTTCTTTACCGTCTGTTTCTTCACCTCTTTGGCAATGTCCTTGGCACCCTTCACCAGGGAAGTCCTATCCTTGTAAGAGTCTTCCATCTTATCTCAGCTGGCGGCCAATGAGCAGATGGGACTTTTTCACAGACTTGGGTCACAGGTGCTGCCCTGACAGCATCATCCACTTCGGGTTCAAAGCAGAACTGCAAAAAAGAGAAAAACCACAGAGACATTTATTACTCCTTTCTATGTCTTTTTCACCGTTGATTTCTTGGTGTCTTTTCACTGCCCCCTCAGACCGAGACACATTTGTAGCATTTCCTGTCTTTGATGTCACTGTAAACATGCACAATGGATGCTGGTTCTCTGCTCAAGGGTGGCCAGCACTTCAAGTGTTTAGGGTCTTTACAGTTGCCACTGTTTTGTTTTCGAGGAATTCCGACCCTGGGTACCTTTGCATAGAGGGCACAGGCACTCCCCTGAAAATAAAACAAGACATCTAGCACCTTGAGAAGTATATCCAACACACTTTGAAAGTGCCACACAGGTATACCCCAACTGAGAAAAATAACGCAGGGCGCTCACGCACGCACACAAACTACAAAGGCGGAACCGGAGAGGAGAACAACCTGTCCGACCCGAGTTCCTCACATTGGAAAAAACAAAAGAGCAGGTGAGCAGCCCCGTTTACAGTGCTGGGTACGTACATTTGTAAAATGTGTTTCCTCTATGTTCATTGTATTTCCTTCTTATAAATATAAGAGACTCACATGGCACCCAAACTGACACCGAGTACTTTCCCCTGGTATAGCAGGCGTGTCTGTAGGAAACCAGCAGAGCTCATCAAATGATTTTGCAGACGCCTTTGATAGTCACTGAATTAGAACATTTGGCTTGTTTAGTCGGGGGTCTGCCTTTTCAGACGCCACCCCCAGGACAGCAGGGGCAGGTAAGCTACACGCGATGTCCTGTCACAGCTCCACCCTGTAAGCACTCAAGGCTTTGTCTGTACCTCTTTCATCTCTGAACAGCCCCCCCTCAACGCACACACCCACCCTCCCCCCACTTTGTCCCGCTATTGCCCGGGGGGACCAGAGTCAGCCGGCTGCCCTGGCCCATCACTTGGTTTTCTCTCTCACCGACAGCCCTCTGGGACTTGGCTCACTACGTTTGGGCTGACCTTGCGGTAACTGAGCTTTCACTTGTCCACTGAGCCATCTCCTTCGGTGGCTCGCGTGAGCCAATGTCAGGCTCACCCTTGCACGCAGACGATAGAAAAGTGAAAACATCATTCTCCCCCAAGCCCAAGGTTCAGAATGGCAGCATTCCAAACAGCGATTTACGTAACAGTCATTTCTACTTCTTCCTTTTGTCCTGAGTATAAAATACTTGGTGTGGCTACTATAAATATACATTTAGGCTGCTCACTCAGACATCGCAAACAAACCCAACAGCAGACAAAAGGGTGTGTGTTTATATACGGATTGTGCGTCATTACCACTGAATACCCACAAGTGCCCTGCAGGCAAGACAGAAGCACGGCTCTGTACACACCTGTTTTGGAAGACGACAAAATGAAATAAAAACAAACATATGATTACAAGGCTTTTGGCCCAACGTCTTAATAAAGGACTTTTCTTTTTGCAGAGAGCTGAGAGGCAGGGGAAGGGAGAGATGAGAGGATCTGTGAGGAGAGCCAGAAAAAATGGGAAGGCAGTGAGACAAGAGGGTGAGGATGGATGGAGTGCACAGAAAGTCGAGGAGGAGGCAAGAAAAGAAAGGAGAAGGGAGAACAATGATAAATAATGTTCAAGAAGGAGAGACGTTTCCTACTTTAGAAATCGAAGGAAAATTAAAATATTTCATACAATAAATGAAGCCAGCTGCTCTGCTACTCATAAACGGATGATCCTGTCAGACACTACACACCAGCTGCTGCCCGTGCCCAGCAGCACCGTAAACACCACGGGGTGAGATCCGAAGCCTGGCGAGTGTGAGAGCAGAGCTGGGGCAACGGCCAGGCGCCGCCCTGGGAGCGGCGGAGCCGGCTAGTAATGGAACGCTTCTGCAGTAGCTTTCCCTGCACGTAGTAAATAAACCCACTGCATTTGGCTCAGCCACAAATATTATCATCACATGCTTCAAGGGGCTCTCAGCCCCAGAAAGGTCCTTGTGGGGGAGTCGCCTCTAGACAGAAAATAGGCACGGTGACTTGAATGCCATGGTTATGACAGAAAAGTAGATCATTTTAACTCTCTAACTAATCTAATCATATGACAAATGAAAAAAATTGAAAAGATTTTTACAATTAACCATTCCAGTTTTGAAAAATGTTTCTTGTATAAGTCTTAACGTGTCATACAACAAGGAATGGGCATATGTGTTCTTTTTTATTTTTTTAAATAATTTTTTAAAAGACTTTATTTATTTATTTTTAGAGAGAAGAGAAGGGAGGGAGAAAGAGCAATGTATAGTTGCCTCTCACACGGCCCCCACTGGGGCCCCGGCCCGCAACCCAGGCATGCGCCCCGACTGGGAATTGAACTGGGACCTTTTGGTTCCCAGCCCGCGCTCAATCCACTGAGCTACACCAGCCAGGCATATGTGTTCTTTTTTTGATTCAAGGTTCCTCCTGCCCCAAATCCACATTCTGGCTGACTTTAAGGTCCTTGACAGAATGGACTGGATCTTGTAGTTTGTAGTCTGACTAAAGCAAAGAAGAGTTTTCTATACATTTGTATAAATAAGGGCAGGTATGAACACTTATTTTAAAATTCTGTGCAAAATCAGATGTTTGTAGATGTTGCCCTTGGAGACAACTGGGGGAAGGGGAAGGGGACCACTGTGTTATTCCTTACAACTGCATGTGACTCTACAGTGATACCCAAACGAAACGTCACACGAGAAAACATGTTTGCACCAGCTTTACTAAGCAATCTTAGCACTAAGTGTGCAAGCTGCTTTGCTAGTGGGGAGATAGTTGAGGCGCAGGGTTGTATTCCATGGCTATTCCTCTCTCTGGTAAATGGAAAAATGAAAAAAGCTTGGCTCACTCCAGAGACCGCCGGGAACATGGCAGAGTGGCGTTGGAGTTGGAAGGTCGGGCTGCGTTACAGCGGCAGCTCGGGGCGTGGCCTGCACAGCAGGCGTGGCCTCCGAGGATGTCTGGGGGCAGCTGCTGATGGTATCATCAGTGTCTGCAATCACACACCTCTGTTTGGGGTGAGTTACTGAGTTACACCACGTAACATGCTCTAGGTACCCTTTTAATGAAAAACGGTTTGATTTCGTGTTTGCTCTATGCCACGTATTGTGCCAAGAACTTTATATATATTCTTTTATTCATTTAATCCTTACTTCAAGACTACAGAATGGATATTATAGTCTCCATTGTATAGGTGAGCAAATTAAGGCTTAACATGATTATATGACTAGCCCAAGATTACAAAGCTTGCTGAAGAGATGCCGGGACTCACACTGTAACACATCTGTCCCCAACCGCTCACCCCTCATTGCCATCTGCCCCCCAGAGGGCTCTGGCTGAGGTCTTATAAGTGAAGTAGCATCCTCCCTAGTCATTCCAGTAACCTGTTTTTCCCATACTGAAATGGTCTTATAGCCTCTTTGCTAAATTGTCTTGTAGGTTCTGAAACAAGGAGCATTATTGTGACGTTTCATGAGTGATGGGCTTCCTGTGAGTATTAATTCCAAAATATGGTCTTGTGTGTTCAGATGAACTAACCCAAGACAATGGCTGTACTTCAAAAAATAATACAGCCACGTTACATACGATGCCAGTGGGCCAAGAGGGCAGGAAAAAAGGCAAAGTGAGGAAGCCCTAACAACCTCCGGGAAGTACATAGTGCCCCTTCTCCCTTATTCAAGTCGGTGTGCTTCTTCACGAAATAAAGATAATGAAAACTGCCCTACAGCACTGTGAGGATTAAATGAGTTGGTGTTTACACCGTGTTCAGCATAGAATTTGGCATAAATTAAATGCATTTAATTCAAGTGCCTCAGAAGCAGACCCTGTGACGAGGAATCGGCCAGGAATCATTTATTAAAGGAAACCTGGGAGGGAGTGGAGGAAGCCAGTAAGGGAGGGGCAATTGAACCAGGGCTGCAGTTTTAGGCGGAGTCCCATGGGTATGAGCTTCAGCCTGATGCTCCCTTGTCGTCCCGAATAACTGAGGAGCATGGTTACGCCTCAGAGCTCTTCCTACTCAAGGCCAAGGTCCTGGGCTTTCATTCTCCCACACTGTCCACTATTGATTAAGGGCCACTCAGGGGCAAGGATGGATTATAGGCACTTGCGGCTCCCTGCACTGGAAGCAGTCCCAGCAGCCCAAGGGCCCTCCTCTGAAGTCGGCCAGGAGCTAGCTGGTGGACACAAAGGCACACTGAGCAAGGGGAGGGGAGTCCAAGAAACAACACAGGCAAGGGATCCAAGGGTGTCTGGGCAGAACACGAGCAGAATCTCCTACAGTAAGCATTCGCTACAACTTGTTTAGATGCCCTGCAAGTCATACTAAATGGCAGGACACACAGCTGATTAAAAACAACTTATAGAAGTGGCTGTTAAAACCCAATAGTATTCACAGCAAAGTTTATCTGATATATTTAATGACCTGCACAACCACGGTATGTGTCAATCCCTTCTCACAAATAGTAAATTATACACACAAATGAGAGTTATTCTGACAAAACTGAGTTTTAGGTCTTTTTTTGATGGTTTATGCCAATCAGCATGTATCCATAACACTAATGCTATTTCAAACCCATCCTACACATGTTCCCATCACGCACAGCCCACACAGGTGCGCACGCAGAGGTGTCCCCATTTCCCCACGCTGTACCTGGACCTCCAGTCCTTCCTTCAGCGTGGCCCCTCACAGCCACCATCACCAAAAGAGCTTGGATAAATCCTCCTCCCAAAAGCACTCTAGAATTTCTAGATGCTGAGAGAGTCCATCCTTTTGGTAATTGCACTTATGCAGCTTTAAAAACGTTGTGCCCTCATAGAGTAAGTACAGCAAAAATAAGAGGTCACCTATTACATCAGCCACATGCTCAGCCATTTGGAGGTATTATTGCCCAACAGCAAACCTCACAAAAGTCACATGTGGTAGGTACCTTTCAAATCCCCATTTTACAGATGGGAGAAACCAAACCTGCCCAGTAAGGATTCAAACCCAGACAATCCTACTTCTAAGTCCAACCACTTACCCACTACGTCTACTCTCCATGGAAATGGCAGTGTGTGATGGGAATGGAAACCGGAAACTGCAGAGCTGTGCTAACAGAGAGCCGCCCTCCATGCTGACCTCTAAAGCACTTGCAGAGCCTAGTGTGTTGGGGTTGGGCGAGAGGCTCATGTATAACAACCCTCTTCTCCTGCTAAATTCTGATCTAATGGAAACATCCACCCAGAAGATTCCATACCTTCTTCCCAGTGCAGGCAGCTGGACCACGCAGGACTCCTTCCTGGGAGCAGGAAGGAGGGTATCCAGGGAAATGTCCATGCCTACCCAAGTAGCAGACCTGAGTAAGTTCCTCCCTGGGGCTAAGGCCAGCAGGCCAAGCTCTTTCCCCAGATTCACCAGAGAAATCACTCTTGTCCTGAGGGGATGTGAATGGGTGGCCAGGGGGAAGCTGCAAGTGTGCTTCCTACAGCTGTCTCTCCTGGGGAGCAGAGGAGATTCCTGCACCTACGTGGAAATCCAAGAGGTGGGAATGACATTCCAAATCAACTCAGTGCTGTGTAATTTTGACCAAGACTATATAGCAGAGCACACCAGCCACCCCAATAAAAGCCACATCACTTTCCATCTCTTATGATATATAACATAAGACTAATTATATATGATGACATTATAGTAATGTCATAAAATAGGGTTTTACTTAAATAAAAAGACAAGGAAGTGAAGATCTAAAATTGGCAATAAGTCCATAAATACTTTGAGAGACACTATAATGCATCACTCAAACTAATACACATTTTTTATTTATGATTAATCCCAGAAAGAAAGGCAACATATAATATTCCCCACCCACAATGCACATAATGCTTATTATAAACAAGTAGATAGATACTTCAAGGCTGTTTCACATATGGCTGAAAAAAACGATTTTTTTAAAAAAGCTTAAAATCAATTTTATTGAGGTTCAATAGATGCTCTAGTGATTATTAAAACAAGTCAAAGAGATTTGATGCAATACACCATCTAGATTATGAATATGCTTATTCTTGCAGGCAATGCTCGTTGAAATGCTCATTTAGCATAGGTTTGAAATCCCTGGACCTTATATTAACTGTCCCCATAAAAGATCAGCCCATGGGCGCTGGTGGTCTGGAGACAGCAGGAAGATGCAGAGGTGGGCATGGCCTTGTGGGAGCTGTAAATGCCTTGCAAAGACATCCCCGTTGCTACTGCATGTAGTCTAACTCCCGTGGTGTGGGCATTGGAAGGGGACTAGAGGTAAAATGCAGAACCCCGTGTCTTCGGTCAGACAGTATTCTGAAGAGAAGCTTTTGGGGGGAGAAGAGCACATTTTGAGATGAAGGAACAGCTACTGACCCATCATCCCAGCCTGTCCAAATCTCTGACATCACACTTTTATCATTGAAGGATGCCTCTTGTCCTCCAAACCTTTAAACTTAGTGTCAACATGTGTAAATTCCCATTCTTCTAGATGCAGTTTAAAGGCCACTCTCTTCATGAAGTGACTTCCTTTCATTGCTGCTTAACCTAAGCACACCTTCCAGTTAAGCACGGTGGGTTTCTTCCTGGCATTCAGTCATGTCTCCTTTATGATTTACCCATGAATGTGATGGTCTTCCCTATTAGAAACACAAACTCCCTGAAAACAGGAACCTAGCAAAATAAAACACTATAAAGCACCATAAGCACCCTAAAGGGCCAATTCTCAGATGCCCCTTTCCTCAAGAGGAAGTCGTCCAAATCAGCAGTTCCTCAAAGCGCAATCTGCAACCTGTGGCGCTGCATGGTGCTCTGAGAGAAAAAGTTCCGTGGCTGAATCAAGTGAGGATGTTTCTCTTATGCTTCACATATCCTCTAGGAGTGTCACAATGCAAAGCTTGTTTGTTGTGAAGAATCTGTTTAAATGTCTTACCCCAGGGCTCCCCAACTCCCAGTACCAAGGTACCCCTCTGAGGCCTGTTAGGAACTGGGCCACATGCAAAGCTCACCTGAGCTCCGCCATCCTCTTTCCCCCAGCCTTCCACAAAACCAGTCTGGTCCCTGGTGCCAAGAAGGTTGGGGACAGCTGTGTTACCCAGCCACTTCTCAGACTTTCCTGAAACGGAACACGCCCACCCCCCAGCATGACAGCACTGAGCACTCCTCACTATTCGCTCTGGGAAAATCTGTGTTGAGATAAACACCAAGATCCTTTAAAATTCTAATGTCTCTATTATAAAACAACACAAAACCCACTAATTAGAATTAATTGAGGGAAGCAGGATGAAAGGCAGAAAGTCTACATTAAAATAATATTTCTAAAATGAAATACAGGATTTTTTTCAAGTCTAGCAAAAACTGATATGTTTTTGAAATGTAATCTCTTATGATTTTAAAACAGACTTGCTACAAAAAGAGAGTATTGAGCATATCTGCTAAATCCCTTTTCAAGTAATAAGTCTTTACAAGAGCCTGAAATTTTTCATTTTAATTATATGAATATACTCTTTATGCAATATTGACACAATTAGTTTGCTCTAGGAAGAACAGCTCTCCAAAGCCAGGGTAAACTGGCCTCGGCAGTTGTCTAAATCTCCACAAATTCCCCATTAGTGAAATCTAAGGGCCTTATCCAAACAACAAGCCTGCTTATACCCATGAACGTCTCTGAAGGCCTCAGACCTCTTAATAGAAGGAATGTACTCAAGTGAGCCAAAAGGATCGATATTTTCTTGAAGAAGTATCTGAATTCAATTTAGTATGGCAATCTTTTTTCTGGTTACAAAAGTAAGCCACGCTTAAGAAATAATTGACCCTGGCTGGTATGGCTCAATGGATTGAGCACCAGCCTGCAAACCAAAGGGTTGCCGTTTCAATTCCTGGTCAGGGCATATGCCTGGGCCCTTGAGAGGCAATCACACCTTGATGTTCCTCTCCCTCTTTCTCCCTCCCTTCCCCTCTGTAAAAATAATTAAAATCTTTAGAAAAAAGGAAATAATTGGAATAGTCATAAAGTCACAAAGAATTTTTTTTAAGTATGTATTTCTGCTACCCAGACATCCCCATTCTTAACAATGAGCAATTAGATTTTCAGTCTTCAGGCTATGCATGGACTTAAGCATGTGATTAATTTAGATCATACTGTACCTTTGGACTTGAAGCCCTTCTCAGATTACTACATTATCTCTAACTCTTTGCTGTGATTTTCCCCATTCATTGGCTTAGTAGACAGTCTTAAATAGTACAGAACTTCATTACATGTTTAGCGGTTCTTGGCTGTGAGCATATTTTCCATAGCAGGAGTCTTCAAAGTATGGTCTGGGGATTCTCAGAAACCCTCAAGACCATTCAAGGAATGTGTAAAGTCAAAATAATTTTCACAGCAATAGGAAATGTTATTTGACTTTTTCACTCATTTTTTTATGAAGGTACAGTGGCATTTTCCAGAGGTCGCACGCGGTGCGGCGACACCGTGGCTCTGGTGGTTAATGGAATGTGCACTTGCAGTTTCTTATGTTTGAAAAGTTTCTCAGTTTTAGCTTCTGATATGATAAATACCAATGGATTTAACCTACAAAAATGAAAGCTCTTTTGTCTTTAATAATTTTTTGAGTGAAAAATGGGTCCTGGGGGCCACCCATGTTTTTGCTCATCAGTTTTCATTAGTGTTTGTGTATTTAATGCGTGGCCCAAGACAACCCTTCTTCTTCCAGTGTGGCCCAGGGACACCCAAAGGCTGGACACCCCTGGTCAGACATTTTCTTCCTGCTATGCCTGTTATTTAATAGATAAGATGCATATATACATATATTATATATAAAAATTTTTAATTTTTATTTATTTGTATATCTGTTTATTGGTTTCTCAGAACCACACTATATATTTTAGCCACAAACTTTAGTTTCTGTCGGATCTATCCGGTGGGCCGGGAAGTATGCTCTCGCTCACAACAGAACATCTTCCTCGAAGGGGAACAAAGGTGCTGAGTTTCCACCGTGGATTAGATCAGGGGAGCTGTACATGTTGCATTAACTTGTTCGAGGAGAATTCAGGAAGGGAAAACTCTGAACCAGGCTGACAGTCCTAGCTTAGCTTTTCCCCCAGGCCCTTCTGTAGCCCCGGGCCCTTGTCTGGTAAAGTGCTAGAGGAAGCGCCTTTGCAGGAGAGCTGGCAGGAGCCTTGGGGATGTCATCAGCGGAGCCCAGTCCCTAAGTAGCTGCCGGAATCTTGCCACCCCCTGGGGAAACCAGATGCCTGGGGAGCGTCAAAGCAATCTGCATTGTTAAGCATAATCAGTAACAAACTGCCACCCATGATTCCCCCTCTTAAGTAACAGCAAGACATCCTCTTCCATGAAATGACCCGAAGACCTTCTGGCAGATGATTTTCCTGGCATCACAGAGAGGCTGACCGTCCATGAATGCGGTAATAACCACTCAGAGTGAATGAGGTCAGTTCTTCTTTCACTGGGACTTAATGAATTATGTGAGGGAAACTCAAAGAGAAACCAAGTTAGGAACTGAATTCCTTCCTGGAAGCACTTGAGCAACACAAAGGCTCTGCAAAGCCAGGAAGGGTGGAAGAGTGACTTCCCTCAATAACTCCCCTCGTCTCCCCTGCAATGACAAAAGGACACCCAAAGATCCAATCATCCACTCATCATGTATTTATTAAGCGCCTATTATGTGCTCCTCTTCAAGGAGCTAAAAATAAGAGATTGAACAAAACACACAAAGTCCCTGACTATAGGGAGCTTTCTTTCTGGTGACAAGACAGATAACAAGACAAATAAATACACAGTTTCATGTAGTGGTGAGTGCTGCAAATAAAAATAAAGTAGGCTAAGAGGTTAGAGCAGCGCTGTCCCATGGCACTTTTGGAGATGTTCTATATCTGTTCTGTCCAATAAAAGTAGGGCAAAGACTTATGTTTCAATAACCGTATCTGGCTGGTAGCTGCCACGTTGGACAGCGCAGGGTTAGAGAGTGCAGGAGGCGCTGTTACTCCAAGGGAACTGGTCGAAGTGGGAGCCTTTAGTAAAAGACTGACAAAGGCCAGGGCGTAAGCCGCGCTCTTTCCCAGGGACTTGGAGCTTTGCAGACACACAGAACAGGAGGAGCAAAGGCCTCAGGTGGAGAATGGCAAGGAGACCAGGCAGCTGAGCAGTGTCAGGGAGGAACGACAAGGGACGTGGCTGGGGAAAGATCATAAAGGGCTTTGAGGGCCACAGTAAGGGCAGTGGGTTTTAGTCTAAGTGGGAGGGTGTGACAGTAAAGGATCTAGAAGAATGGACCTCAGTAAAACCCTATTTACCTGAGCACGGGAAAGACCTCCTTTTTACCAAATCTCATTAGCCCTGCTCCTTCACATCTGCTATAATCTTTATTCTGACTACAATCATCTGATAATATGACAATACAGGTGGCATTTATGAAATCTTTAAAGACAGGTTTAAGGATGGAGGAGCTGGAAAAAAGTTCCTCAGTACAGACCAAGCAATCAAGAGAAAAGTGCAAGCAACTCTCAGTTGAACCCAGTAGGTGCTTCATAAGATCTGTGATCATTTACCTGTCTCCACATTCACTCTCTCATCGGAGCTACTTCAAAATGAGACTAGTTTCAGTTTCTCTGCTTGCTCAACACTGGGAATAGAAGAAAAAGAAATGGACCCAGGAAATTTATAAATAAGATAGTCACATCTCATGTACTTAAAAGTTGGCTATGGAGCCAGTGAAATACTGGTATTGGGCAATTACCCAGACCCAAAGATGGAGGAACACTAAGAGAGTCATGTACTCCATACCCTGTCTCAGGGGAATGAACACACAGTTGTTCCTAAATTTATACAGAAACGCCACAACATCCCTTGAGCAAACAGGTGTCCTCGACATATTAAAATGACCTAAGTGATTAGACATAACCAGTGATCTTATTAGTGAGACAAACACGCAGCTCAGTTCCAGACTGCTTTTGCCACTTAACTAGCTCTGTGACACCAGGCAAGTTATTTATGGTCCTCAGCACTCAGTTGTTTTGTAAAATGGAAAACAAAAGTGCTCTTGGGAGGATTAAACAAAATGACATCCACAGGCCAAGCTTGGTACCTTGGTACCTAACTCAGGAAGTGCTAGTTGACTTGAAATTAAAGAAGACTAGAAGAATGTCCTTTGTAAATATCACTCATGGTCCAGCAGTGCTAATGCCAGCCATTTCCCTCCATGAAAGGAACAGTGACCATTAAACAGAGGTCATCATGCCCCTGTCTAGCCGGGAACACAGGCGGGGGAGTCAGGAAGCAGCAGCCTCTCTTTCAGGAAGAACTCATCCTGGGCTTCCTGGCTGCTGCTGAGACACACCTCCAAGGCTGAGCTTAAGGAAAGCACCAAGAAGCATGCCCGTTTGTCTGCTTGCCTTTTCCGAGCAGGTCAGGCAATGTGATTAGCATACTTGCAGAGTGCTAATGCCATTTACAGGCAGAGCTAGATTTATTGTCTGCCTCACCCATATTCCATAGATGACAGCAAAACACTTTCTCCTGGACGTCAGTTAACTAACTCCCTCGGATGTCAACAGGATGAGGGAACAGACCCCACCCCTGGGCTTGTACTGTATTCTCTTTAATGTCTAAACATGACATTTTTTTTCTTTCTGTTTTGTCCATGTTTTCCTTAGTAAATATTTCACTTTGCAAATTCCTAGGGCGATGGCTTCAAAAGCAGCTGCCTCTGTTTACTTCAGTAACTCCAAGCTCGGGATAAGATCCTGGAGCATGGTCCCTCCGGGATGCTCTGGTTCATGGCTCCCACTGTTCATGGGCTCTGGGAGGGAGGTACCAGAAACTTCCTTAAGGCCCTCACCAGCATTCTGTGGCTAAATGAGGGTGCAGCTTGGAGACCCAGGCATTTCAGTGGTGCCAGTGGTGCACACGTCCCCACAGCATGACCCACAAAGCAAGAGAACTGGGGTGCTCCTGTACTCCATGCCCCCTGTGCTGCCCAGGGTTCTCTGGGAACCAGACACTTCCGCGTGATCGAGGCAGCCAGCTGCTGGAGAACGGGCGCCTTCGTCTCTCCTTTGTCTCTTTTCCAACAACACCTCTCCTTTACCATCATTGGAAAACTAGCTGCTCAGCTAATTCACACACAACATATAAATAACTGCAGCTCTGAAAGTAGTCTGCCTTCCTCTGAGGTTTTTCACTTTTTAATTCTTTTTTTTAGTCTGAGGAAATGCATAAATCGAGGGATTTCAAGCTCAGTATGTGGGTTGATAAGTTAGATATTGGGGCACAGGAAGGAGTTCTTGATTTAAATCCTCCCAAGTGGGCTGCTGAATATCCCACCAGTGTATGAGAGCAGATCTAGGTCGAAAGCTTTGGTCATGAGGGAAGTCAGAAGTCATCCATCCGCCCACCAGACTACTGGTTCTTTAAAGAAAGAGACCTTGTTTTGGTTTATCTCATATTCTTTGTGCCCAAGGCAATTCTCGACACTCATTCAACCAACAGTGATTTTTCACCCACTCAGCGGCAGGGTCCAGACTCTCCCCAGACTCTATGTGCACAAAAATTAAAGGCACGGTCCTCGCCATCACCACCATGCAGGCCCCTACACCACACTGTCTCAGACAGTGCCCCCATGTCACCATGCTCTCACCTCTTATGCTGCTTTACTTTTTAAATTTCTTTATTGCATATTTTCCATGAACATTTAACTCCCTCTTCCCCTTTACAAACCCACTGTTGTCCACATTCATGAGTCCTTTTTCCTTTTTGGCCAATCCCTCCACTCCCCCCCACAGCTGTCATCCTGCTCTTCTCTATCTGTGAGTTTGTCTCTATTTTGCTTATTAGTTCAGTTCATTCACATGATGCCACATATACAGTAGTTGTCTTTCTCTGATTGGCCTATTTCCCTTAGCACAATGTTCTCCAGGTCCATCCATGCAGTCGCAAAGGGTAAGATTTTCTTCTTTTTTATGGCCAAGTAGTATTCCATTGTGTAAATGTCCCATAGTAGTTTTACTCACTCATCTACTGATGGACACTTGGGCTGCTTCCATACCCTGGTGACTGTAAATAATATTGCAATGAACATAGGGGTGCTAATGTTCTCTCATGGTAGTGCTTTGGGTTCCTTCGGATATATTCCCAGAAGTGGGATCACTGGGTCAAAAGGCAGATGCATTTTTAATTTTTTGAGGTATCTCCATAATGCTTTCCACAGTGGCTGCACCAGTCTGCATTCCTACCACATCCTCACCAGCACTTGTTTGTTGATTTACTGATGATAGTCATTCTGACAGGTGTGAGGTGATATCTCATTATGGTTTTAATCTGCATTTCTCTGATGATTTAATTCTCTGATGAATTAAACATCTTTTTAAAAAAAGATTTTATTTGTTTATTTTTGGAGAAAGAGAGGAAGAGAAACACCACTGTGCAACAGAAACATCAATCAGTTGCCTCTTGCATGCCGTGAACCGGGGAGCTAGCCTGCAACCCAGGCATGTGCCCCGACCAGGAAATGAACCACCGACTGTTTGGTTTGCAGAATGACGCCCAATCCACTGAGCCACACCAGTCAGGGTTATGCTGTTTTTCTTATGTATCACCATATGACAACATATTATATATTTTTATTTGTTTATTGTCTGTCTCTCCCCACAAACTATAAACTCCACGAGGAAAGGAACTCCTGTTTTGTTCTTGGCTAAATTCCCAGCATCTACAGGAAAGCCTGACATGAGCTAAAATTATTTGTTAAATCACTGAACAGAACACTAAGTTAAGCAAAATTGAATTTTTGTTGTTGTTGTTTTTATAAGGCTTGTTGGGGCCTTTGATAGCCTAGCATGCATTGTGTGCATCTTTCCTGCTGGAAGGGGGAAATTTCTCTGAGCCTGTGCCCAAAATATCTTCCAGAACAAGCATTCTCGGGACTGGTGTTGGGGAGCCCTCACAGGGTGAGACGCGTCGGGGTGGAAACGTGTTTCCTGCTAAGCCATGCTGAACTTCAAGGCTGCCAACACGGAGAAGTCGGCTCCATCCAGGGAGACCTAGGCCTTCACCTGCCACTGTGCACTTCCCACAACACAGGGGCAGGGTAAACATCGCTGTGCCTTAGTACGATCCCAGGAAAGCAAATCAATTTTGATGTTCCTTGGTCTAATTTTGAGGAGGCAAATTAGTCTGATGCTGTCCCCGGGCGGTGGACAGTGTGCGTCATGGCCGGCTCCGTCTGGAGAAAGACGCCTGCCCTCATCTGCTCGTCTCCACCAGCAGCACGGAATCTAATTATAACCATCCCAGAGGCCCCTCTCCAAATGGAAATACACCGCTGGATATATTGGGGCAGGGGGAGAAATTCATTTCCTTTCTGGAAGAGGGACTTCCTTTGCCCTCCCTCCATCTCACATAATTCACAAGTAGTCACTATAAGTATTCATCATGAATCATCACTTTTGCTATCGTCATAAGGAATTCATATGTGATTCTTTAAGAAAGACAGGTCTAGGTTCTATAAGGCAGGTCTAGATTTTTTTTAAAAAGTCAGTGATGGTGTTTAGCATTCAAAGGTCCATTAAAAAAAAAACAACTCCTGGGCCATGGTAACATCTAATCAGTACACATTCACAGGTGCCCACGCCGTGCAGAAGCTGAGTGTGGTGGAATGAGTGGCATGAATCATATCAGAAACCAGGCACACTGTTGCCTACTTGCCACTAAGATGCTGAGAACAGGAACTGGAGGGTGGGATGGGAGACCAGCAAGAAGAAAACGCAGTCTACTCCCTCTGAAGTCGCTCTCCACTCCGACCCCATTAGGAGTCGCTGAAATGCACACCAGCCGTGGGCACACAAAGGCCCGGGGCAGGAGCAGTGGGCAAGGGGTCATTCCACTCGCCTGCCAGAAGGGACAAAGGTCTGCGGGCTCAGGGTGGATGCCGCCTTACAGTTGATTCCACTGTATTTGAAAGCACTGCCAGCAGGGGTGTGAACCAGGTTTTGAAAGACTTGTTATGAAAGGGACCAGTGACTTGGGCTTTAACACAGCATTGGGACATCTGGGCTTTGAGGGCTGAACCAACATGTCTGGAAGGACAAAACAAACAAGTACATTTGTGGAAAACATGTGGATTATTTTCCTCCTGGCTGGAATGGTTTCTTCTGCTCTAAACTGAATTTTTTACTTAAGTGAGAGCTTTTGGTCCTCATGATATAAAAGATCTTTTGAGGTTCTCTAATTATAAACAGAATCCATCAGGCCTATCTGGTCCCTTCTCCCCACTTCCAAATGTTTCCTCAGCTGGCCCATAATGCCAAAACCTCAGTACAGGCAGGATTCCACTACCAGGGCTCAGTGTTCGGGAATATGCATTTATGGCATGTTACCTGAGCAGCACATTAATAAGCAATATTTCACATCCATGATCTCATTTGATCCTCATTGGTACTTAGAGGGAATTTCATAGATAAGAAATTGAAGGTGAGCCCTGGCCAAGTGAGTCAATTGTTTGTAGCATCATCCCTTATACCAAAAGTTCGCAGGTTCTATTCCCAGTCAGGGCACATACTTAGGTTGTGGGTTCGATTCCCAGTCAGGGCATGTATGAGAGGCAACCGATAGATGTTTCTCTCCCCCACCCCTAAAAATCAATAAACATGTCCTCAGGTGAGGGTTAAAAAAAGAGAGAGAGAGATTGAGGTCAAGAGGTTGAGAGATGTAATGGCCCTGGCCCAGAATCACACAGGATCAGTTCTAAGAAATGTGAAACCAATTCTAAGACTCCCGCTGAATGCTGTTTTGCAGCTGCTAAGCCATGCTGAACTTCAAACATCTTCGTTCTCAGCACGTTGGCCACACTGTGCCTGCTTTCTGATATGTTTCATCTCATCCTGGCTCCCAAAATCCAGGTTCTAATTTCTCCATGAAATGTGCATAAGAAAGCAAACTGAGAACAGCAGAGCTCCATGGCGAGGTCAGTGCTGCTGGGTTGCCAGACCGGTTCACATCCCCATTGCTCACTTCTGCACACTAGTCTCCCAGCCCTTGGATCCATCGGCACAGATACTACAAGCCAGAGAAGCTAATGGGACTGCTCTTGATTGTTCATTCCTGAACGTTAACTCCGAAATCCTTGAGGGTCTGCTGAATTAGATTAATAGCTCCTTCTGGAACATGCCTTTGCTTGAGAGCGTGTCCTGCCTACTAACGTTACATGCAAACACAGCAATTCCACCCTAGTGTATTTCTTTGGATGTTGCATTATCACGGAGATTCATGCCTCCCCTTCCTGCAGCCAAAAAGGAGGCCCACCAGAGATACTCTGCACCCTTGATTTCAAGCAGAGGGGACCTCGTCTGCTGCCCCACCTCCTCCGCCCGAGGCTAGCTGGCCCTGCTAGCTGCTCTGACAAACTCCCACAGCTTCTCTTCTTTCCAGCAGCATTCTCTTCCTAAAGATCTCAAAAAATAAAAAATAAAAGTAAGTCTTTTGTGACGTGCATGTAAGAAAATGCTTCATGATTTGGTACAGAGACACCACTTAGAGTTGTTAGGTGATTAAAAACACCACGGGCATCCAGTCCCCCAAAGAGCAGTTGGTAGCAAGGTGCAACCCTAGCTGTTATTCTGTTTCTGTGGAAAATCAGAGTGGACTTAAGTCACCGTGTCTTGAAATATCTATTTCGTGGTTCATTGGGTAGTCAGCCTTGTCTTTGTCTGCACAATGCCAGACAACCAAATCCAGTTTTCCTCACCACAATTTACTGAATTAACAAACAGTCGCTATTTGCTTTAGGATGGGAATACTGACCTCACATTTCATTTCCATTTGACCCCTACATCAAGTAGCAGCAGATAATTTAACGCTTCATCTTGAAACCAAAATAATCTTTTATGCCCTCAAAGGTTAAATGATTTTTAAGTTATCCCATAAAAAGACATGTTTTCCTCTATAAAATACAGATGTTCATTTTTCTAGAACAGAAAGGTATTTCCCTCTCTAACACAGTGAATCATAGAATTTCAAGAGCACTTGTCCTTAAAAGCTTTTAATAAGAATATAGCAATGAAAACATTTCTTTAGAGAGAGTTCCGCAAATGTCGTCCATGCCTCTAATATCTGATCATCCCAGCATCTGAACCGCAGGCTCTCTGCTCTCGTGTCCCTGGCGTTGCCTGCCTGGGTGGCTCTTCCAGATTCCTGGGTCTCAGTCCCACCTTTCCCATCCTTCAGCCTACTTCGGGCTCTCTACTTCGGGCACCCATGTCGTCTCTTTTAACAGACCACATCCTCGAACACAAGTTATTTCATTATTTTCATGTTATTGTTTAATTGCAAGTCTTTGTTATCATTTTTTAAAACTCAAGAATTAAAAAAATGCTTTCTAAATACTCTAAAAAATCTTTAACTTGCTTTCATATCACATGATCTTCTGTTGATTCCTCACCCTCCACCAGTCATGGGTCAGTGGCCCTAAACAAGGTTCTCTGTGCTCAGTGCAAACAAATACTCCAAAAAAGTGCCTTGGGAAACAGGCAACTTCAACATTTGCCTACTGCGTAGTGCAGACTAAATGTGAATGACCTTTTCTTAAAATGTGATTTTTGCATACTTAGGTGTAATGTAAAGTTTAAACAGATCTGTAGTTATTTTCCTGAGTTCAAGAATTAAACTTTATTTTTAAAAGACAGATCTTAACAAAACACTGTAAAAATTAATTCTTTTGTGAAAATTGCTTCCTTTATGGGTCTTCAAATATTCCTACATCCTAAGAAATCAATTATTTATTTATATATATTTATTGTTTTGTGTGTGTGTGTGTGTGTTTTGTCTTGTGATTCCTTCCCTCTTAAGAAATCAATTCTTAATACTGCCAAACACAGTATCAAAGGAAGACATAATAGAAAATAATCTGAGCCCTGGCTGGTGTGGCTCAGTGGACTGAGTGTTGGCCTGTGAACTGAAAAGTTGCTGGTTCAATCCCTGGTCAGGGAGTGTGCCTGGGTTGTGGGCCAGGTCCCCAGTTTAGGGTGTGCGAGAGGCAACCAATCAATGTATCTCTCACACATGGATGTTTCTCTCCCTCTCTCTCTCCCTCCCCCTCTCTCTGAAATATAAATAAATAAAATCTTTTAAAAAATAATCTGGAAAGCATAGCTATTATTGTTTGTTCTATCTAGATTATGTATGTACAGAATCTGACTTTTGTGCCAGTCCATTATTTTATGGCCGCATTTCTTAAACTAGTTTCAGTGGCATACAGGTCAATGAAATATTCATGGGTATTAAAGTATTCAATATTTAGAATTCACAAAAGATACAAGGTCTTATTGCTCTCAAAATTGGTGAAATTGAGCAAAAAGTTCATAATTCTCACATTTTGCAACACTCTGTTGCTCTTGATTTAGACCAATTCTAAACTTGTTAATTATTTCATTTTTTGCTCACTTACTGATTTTCTTAAGAAGCCTAATGTTGGAAGTGTTTATTTTTCCATTGAATTCTTTGGTCATTTACGGCAGCACTTAATTCCTCCGTGTACTCATTTTTGTGGTTTACTTTACCCCACAGTGCAGCACATTTCTTTAGCTTCTGTGGGTGATCGTGAATGCGCTCATTCTTTTGACATTTGGCAGATCTTCACCGTCTTCCTGCTCTGCACCAGGCACTTGGGACACAACTGTAACAAGCAAGATTCCTGCCTTTTGGAGTTTTCATGCAAGCATGAGGAGAAACACAATAAACGTACTAAAATAAACGACACCGTTTATTAGGAGATAATTTGTGCCATGAAAAATAAAAAGCAAAGCAAGGGGAATTGAGAATGAGGAGGGGTTCAACTGCAGTAATAACTAGGAAATATGGGGTGGGCTTTGTGGAGATAATTTGGGCAATGACTTAAAGGACAATCATCCAAGAGGATATATGGAGAAAAAACTTCAGAGCAGAGAAGGCAGAACAAAATCCCTAAGTCAGGAGCATGCTTGACATATTAGAGAAGCAGCGAGGAGGCCAGTGTGGTGGGAACAGAGTCATAAAAGGGGAGGGTAGGAAGCAAGCCGAGAAAGGCAGCACGGGGTCAGGTAATGGAAAGCCATGTGGGCATTTGTGAGGACTTTGACTCTTACCCTGAGTACGATAAGGAGCCACTACAGGGATGTGAGCAGAGAAGGGACATGGTCTGACTTCCTTTTAAGAGATTTCTCTGGCTGTTTTTGCTGAGGATGGACTCTATTGTTTGAGAGTGGGAGTAGAGACCAGGTGGGAAGCTACTTCAGTAACTCAGGTGGTTCAGACAGGGGTAAGGGGCAGCAATGGAGGTGGTAAGAAGCGATCAGATTCTGGACATAATTTGAAGGTAGAGGTGCAAGGACTTCTTGATGTGGAGTGTGAGAGGAAGGGGAAGGGTGGATTTTCCATCAAATGTGATGGAATTGGGTATAGAAGCAGCAGCTGTGGGTGGGGGTGGGGACCAATTTTTGAACATGCATATTAAATTTAAGGTATTGATTAGACATACAAGGGAGAAGCTGAGTCGTAGTTGAAGTTGAGGACAGAGGTCTGGGTCAAAGTTATATACATTTGGGAGTCAACAGCATAGAGGTGAATTTTAAAGCCATAAACATGGATGAGCTCGCCAAGAGAGTGAGTGTCGGTGGAGAGGAGGGAAGGAGAGGAGAGAGGAGGAAAGGGTTGCGCCCTGGATCACAGGAAGGTTAGGGGTTTAGCAAGAAGAGAAAAAAGCAGCAGAGTAGATTGAGGTGTGACCTATTGGCAGGAGGAAGCCCAAGAGAACGTAATTTCATTGGGAATTAACAATAAAGGTATCAGGGAGACGTGTATCAGCCAGGATCCATTCAGGAAGCTGAATTGAGAGAATTTAATGTAAATAATTATTAAACATGAAGTTGCTAACTAGGTGACAAAAACAGGAAAAAGAGAACCCTGAAGTATCACAAAGGATGCAACCATGAGGAAAAAACGAGCACTTCCGGAGCTGGGGAATTACTGAGGAAGCTGAGAGGAAGGGCCACAGACACGAGCTCAGATCCCTAAGAAGCAGGTGCTGCCCAGCTGGTGCCGGTGTTCCTGAGCTCAAGGGAGGGGCCGCATGGGTCTGGGAGCCTCTCCTGTCAGCACCTGGTGCTTCTGTCTCTGACAGGGCTATGATGAGACAGTGTGTTAGTCTCAGGGCTGCTGTAAAAATGACCATAACCCTGGTGTCTTAAGATAACAGAAATTTGTCCTCAGTATGGAGACTAGAAGCATGTAAGTAAGGTGTCAGCAAGGCCACGCTCCCTCTGAAGGCTGTGAGGGGATATCTGTTACATTTCTCTCTCCTAAGTTCTGGTGGTTGCCAGACATCTTTGGTGTCCTTTGGCTTGGAGGCACATCACTCCAATCTCTGCCTCCATCTTCACATCATCTTCCAATAAGAACACCAGTCACTGGGTTTAGGACCCATTCTAAGCCAGCATAACCTCATCTTAACTAATTACATCTGCAAAAACTCCATCTCCAAGTAAGGTCACATTCTGGGGTTCGGGAAAGACATGACTTCAGAAGGAACACTATTCAACCCAGTACAGGCAGGTCCCGCAAGTGCTAGAAAAACTTCAAACTGACTCTTCTCAGCACTGCCTATGGAAGTGGTAGCCATCTCCTATTCAGTACCGTGGCTGCCCTCAGACCTCTCATGAAATCCAAAGTTGTCAAAAAGAGGACCAAGTCCTGGCTGGTGTGACTCAGTGGATTGGATGCTGATCTGCAAAGCAAAGGGTTGCTGGTTTGATCCCAATCGGGGCACCTGCCTGGGTTGCGGGCCAGGTCCCCAGTATGGGGCATGCAAGAGGCAACCACACATTGATGTTTCTCTCTTTCTCCCTTCCTTCCCCTCTAAAAAGAAATAAATAAAATCTTTAAAAATAAAAGAGGACCAAGAAGTTCATTTGGCATCTGTCAGATCGATATGTCAAAATTAAGCAGAACTGACACAAACCCAGAGGCACTGACAACGGGGTGAGCAGAAGATTCAAGAGCCGGATCTTGATGCCCAGTGTTGGTTATGGGAGCACATAACCAACGAAGCACAAGCTGCCCGGTGGCTTTCTAAAGATCCTGGTCCACAGCGTCAAGGAGCTTGACGTGCTGCTGATGTGCAGCAAACCTCACTGCGCTGGGATTGCTCACAATGTCTCCCCGAAGAACCGCAAAGCCACTGTGGACGGAGCAGGCCCGCCGGCCATCAGAGCCACCAATCCCAATGCCAGGCTGCGCAGCGAGGAAAATGAATAGACAGATTCTGTACACATTGTATCTGTGTTAATAAAACCATGAAATTCTGCCAAAAAAAAAACCCTCTTCAAAGGGGAATCCTATGTGGCAATGGGAAGAAACGGTCACTTCCAGAGTGGAGAAGTTTTTCTAAGCCATACCACGAACCGCATGGAGACGGGAAGCCCCCGGGAAGCACACAAGAAGAAGCCAGCCCCCTCTCACTCCTCTGGGCTCCCCGCATGTCCTGTTGGCAGAGAATACCATGGCACCCCCTCACAAACGTAGTGTGCAGAGTTCATCGCCAGCCTCAGAAACAGTATAAATAGATGGACAGTTTAACACATGGGGGGAATGATCAAATGGGTCAAAAACTGCTGGTAGTTAACAAAGATGGGAATTGATAACTGACCGCTGGATTTAGCTTCAATTGTGCCATGGTCAAATAAGTTCAGGAAGTGCTGCTCTACGTTTTTGTTGTTGCTGTTGCATCGGCCAGGATTTCAGCACTTTGGCCAGCTCCTTCCCAAACCCGTTCAGGCAATTTTGACAGCCATTAGAATAGTTAATAGTCATTCTGTGCATGCTGCCACGTACTGATGCTCACAGTGCTACCCATGGCTGGCACACTGCCTGTCACTTCCCTCTGCTGAATTTAATTTTGATACTTGATGTTTCTTAATTTCAGTAAGAAGTCCATGGATAATTGAAAGCAGGTATTTGTATTTTTTGTATTTTTTTGGAGGATGATACAAGCAAGTAAAAGTAGCAGAAAGAAATTGTTTCAGTAAATCTGGAGCAAACTCAATGCACATGTCGGAGACCTAGATGCACCCTTGATATCTCATTGATACTTTCTGTGGATATTTTCTGCTGTTCTTTAAAATAAAATTTATAAAATATGCAGATGTCCTGAATATTTAAAATGACATAATACAAAAGGGAAACAAAGAGGAAACAATATAAAAACAGCATTGAACTATGAATGAAGAAGGCTGGATTTCAAGATAACCTTTGTCACTAACTCGTTCCATAGTTAGGCAAGTGTTTTAACAGCTTTTGGTCTGTTTTTCTTCATCTAGTAAAGGAAGTTGGCATAAAAGATCTAAAACAACCGGCAGCTTTTGATTTGTATTACCTAACACTAAAACCCAGCATGTATGGTAATCAGTGCTGTTATGCAATTACTGTGAACTTTGAGAGTAGAAATTAGGAGAGGATTTAACTTCAGTATATAAATTACTACTTTTGTGCTCTATAAAAGGGTTTGCATTTTTCACAGAAAAATGCAGTACTCAACAAATTTATAAGCTAATACAAACTAAAACACTGAAAGTGAAATAAGGAAAAAAACGTTAGTAGTCTATCACTGTTACTGGTTATTTATTTGACATCTATGACTTCCTCAAAAATTAACCAGTTAATGTGTCTAAACTAGATAGTAAAACAGAACCAGAGAGGACTCAGTGTACATCTGCACACGTTTAAAACTGATAAAAGGGGACAACATGAAGAATGCACACAATAAATCAATGTGGGACAGGTCATTAATCTAATTTAGCTCTACAAGGAAATAGAGTCCTGACTTCTTTGTGTTGAGTTTCTGTATGTCCCGAAATTCCATTTTTCACACCTGTGATTCATCTTTTCAGGTCTGAAACCACCCAAGAATCCCTCTACACTGTGCTAAATGTGGAAGGGGTAGGGAAATACATTCAACTAGAATTCTACTAGAACATGTATTTTGTCAAACAGAACTGATAAACAGTAACCATGGGTATTACTAAAATATCTTAATTTGTAACAGTATGTTGCTTGATGATAACTATCACAGAGAAAATCACTACATTTGGATACACTTGAAAATAACCTCATGAAGGAAAACGAGGGGTTTATGACAGATTCTGCTTGGCACACATGCATGCATGAGTGTGTTTACTGTGACCATTTCCATTCGGTGATAGTTACCAACTTTCAATGTAAGGTTCTAATGGAAGCTATATCTCATTTAATGTCTGAAAACACTGTAATTTAATTAAATATCAGAAAACCATTTTCTTTAAAATTACTTTAAGAGAAACTGCTTGCAATAATCCATTCATTTTGTGTGTGTGTGTGCAGAATATAGCTATTCCCTTCAAGTTGTCTTGTACTAAAGAGAAGCAATGAATGGTCTTATCTGCCTTTGGCCACATAGACCTCATCAAGAAATTTAGGGTGAATTATTTCCACTATTTTTATTGGACCAAAACATTTAATTACTGTGAATCAACAGATCTTTAGTGTCTTAGTACTTGAGTGTCTAGCAATCAGATGAGAAATTGGGTGCTTTGTGTTACCAGCAATCTAATTTTCCAAACTGGCCAGTGACTTTGAAAGGTTCTTCTGGAGCCTTGCTTCTCAAAGACTGATCTATGGGCTAGCAGTATTGGCATTACCTGGGAGCTCATTTGAAATGCAGAATGCCAGGTCTTACCCCAGACCTAATGAATCAGAATCTGCATTTTAACAAGAATTTCGGGTGATTTGTACATACAGTAAAATTTGAGAACCACTACCCTAAAGTATCAACTCTCATTCATTTGCATTCTGATATAGCTCCTTGAGTAGGAAAAAAGGGAGAATTATATTGTAGCTAAGTATGCCATAGCAATGTACTATGCAATTCATGCAGAAAAGTGAAGAACTGCTTATATAGCCACTTTTAACTTAACCAGCTTAAAAGTGACTATGAATAATTGTTGGATACCTAGATAGAATATCTGTGCCATGGAATTAGTGTGACCATGTATCCCAGATTCCTGGGACAATCATAGTTTACACCTGATGTCCTGGAATAATTATTAATAGTACCCCACTGCTTTTTTTATTAACATAAAATACATTTATTTTTAAGTATGTTTTATTGATTATGCTATTACAGTCGTTCCATTTTTCCCCTTTATTCCCCTCCACCCTGCACCCCCTTCCCACCAGCATCACACCTCCTTAGTTCATGTCCATGTGTCATACATATAAGTTCTTTGGCTTCTCCATTTCCAGTACTATTCTTAACCTCCCCCTGTCTATTTTGTACCTACCAGTTATGCTTCTTATTCCCTGTACATTTCCCCCCACTCTTCCCCCTCCCCCTACTCACTGATAACCCTCCATGTGATCTCTATTTCTGTGAATCTGTTCCTGTTCTAGTTGTTTGCTTAGTTTGTTTTTGTTTTAGGTTTGGTTGTTAATAACTGTGAGTTTGTTGTCATTTTACTGTTCATAGTTTTTTATCTTCTTCTATTCCCTTGATAAGTCCCTTTAACATTTCATATAATAAGGGCTTGGTGATGATGAACTCCTTTAACTTGACTTTATCTAGGAAGCACTTTATCTGCTCTTCCATTCTAAATGATAGCTTTGCTGGATAGAATAATCTTGGATGTAGGTCCTTGCTTTCATAACTTCGAGTACTTCCTTTCCAGCCCCTTCTTGCCTGAAAGGTTTCTTTTGAGAAATCAGCTGGTAGTCTTATGGGAACTCCTTTGCAGGTAACTGTCCACATTTCTCTTGCTGCTTTTAAGATTCTCTCCTTATCTTTAATCTTGAGTGATTTAATTATGATGTTTCTCGGTGTGTTCTTCCTTGGGTCCAATTTCTTTGGGAATCTCTGAGCTTCCTGAACATCCTAGAAGTCTATTTCTTTTGCCTTATTGGGGAAGTTTTCTTTCAGTATTTTTTCAAACAAGTCTTTAATTTCTTGTTCTTCCTCTTCTCCTTCTGGCACCTCTATGATTCAGATGTTGGAGGGTCTAACGTTGTCTTGTAGGTTCCTAAGCCTCTCTTCATTTTTTTTAAATTCTTGTTTCTTCATTCTGTTCTGGTTGAATGTTTATCTCTTCCTTCTGGTCCAAATTGTTGATTTGAGTCCCAGTTTCCTTTCCTTCACTCTTAGTTCCCTGTATATTTTCCTTTATTTCACTTTGCATAGCCTTCACTTCTTCCTCTCTTTTGCATCTACACTTAATCATTTCTGTGAGCATCCTGATTACCAGTGTTTTGATCTCTTTATCTGATAGGTTGGCTAACTCCTTGTTGCTTATTCTTTTTCTGGAGTTTTGGCCTGTTCTTTCATTTGGGCCATATTTCTTTGTCTCAGGGCACTTGTTACATTGTAAGGGGCAGAGCCTTAGGTATTTACCAGGGTGGGGCAACCCACGTGACTGCGTTACATTGTGGCACTGTATGTGGGGGAGGGTCAGAGAGGGAACAATGTCACTTGCTCAGCTCTTGCCCTGCTTTCAGTCACTTCCTCCACTAACCATAAGCAAATTGGGCCCTTCTGGTGCTGATTCCCAAGTGGGTGGGTTTGTGTATGTTCCAGGATGCCATGGGTCTGTTCAATCTCTCTGTGGGACTAGGAATTTCTCCCACTGCTGCAACTCCCACAGATTTTTACAGCCTGAGGTTTTATGGTTTTAGTTTCCCACACTGGAACCCTGGGTTGCACAGTCTGTCTCATTCCCCAGTTGTTCCTCCTGGTTTATCCCTACATGAATGTGGGAATTTCTGGTCCGCTAGCTGCTGCCTCACCCACTCAGTCCATCACCTTTCTGCAAGTCCTCTCTGTCCCAGCTGCCCATCCTTGCCCCTCCTATCAGTCTGGATGAATGTTTCTTCTTTAACTCCTTGGTTGTTGGACTTCCATACAGTTCAATTTTCTGGTACTTAGGGTTGTTTTTTGTGTTTAAATTTGTTGTTGCATTTCTTTTGGCTGTACAAGGAAACAAAGAATGTCTATCTACACCTCCATCTTGGCCAGAAGTCCCCACCACCTTTTAAACTAAAATGTTCTCATTTGAACGAGAAATTACTAGGTGTCTTAAATTATAATCTGCTATAAAACTCATCCATATGTCCACTGAAAGCCTCGATAAAGAGAACTGGGCAGCATCACTCAGTAGCCTGGGTGAGCCTGTGGAAGCAAAAATACCAAGGAGACTGTGAAAGGAATCTATCCTCCTCCAGGTAAACAGGTAAAAAGTGAAAAACTTCCAAGTTCTGGCTTCAGAGGAAGTATAATGAGATCAAAACATGGTGTTTGCAAGGGATTAGTTCTGGGGAAGACAATTTTGCGCAACTGATCAGAGGGGAACAGTGCCTGGTGAAGATAGATGGTCAATTAGCAGGAGCTAAGAGTCCATCCAGATAGCAATGGGGGAGTTGGGAGAAGAGCCAGTTACTGAAGACAAGAATAGGATGCACCAAGGACAGGGAAACCAAACCAGAAACACATCTAAGTGACATGGGAAAGTTACCTGGAGAGGCAACACATTAAACTGTTTTAGAATCTTTTGTGAAGGTATAATTTACATGCAGTGAAATTCACCCCATTATACCTACAAGTTTGACAAACACACAACATACCATAATCAAGATATAGCACATTTCTCTCACCCTCAGAATTCCCCAAGCCCACCTACAACACCTCCCTCTACTCCAGCCCCTGGGAACCATCTTTTTTTGCCATTTCCAATATGTCATAAAACTACTATAATCATATATGCTGTACCTTCTGTATCTGGCTGCTGCTTTCACTTAGCATAATGCATTTGAGATTCATCCTTGTTGTTGCATTCATCAGCAGTTTGGTCCTTTTTTATTATTTAGTATTCTACTGGGTGAATAAACCATAATTTGTTAACCATTCAAAATACATTGGGTTGTTTCCAAGTTTTAGAGACATGAGTAAAGCCTAAATAAACATTCACAAACAGGTTTTTTGGTAAACATTGTTTTCATTTCACATATGATAAGGATCAATATCAAGAATGAGGATGAATGGGCCATATAGTGAGTAGATGTTAAACTTTATAAGAAACTGCCAAAGTGTTTCCCAAAGTACCATTTTGCATTTCCATCAGCAGTGTATAAGAGTTCCAAGTGTTCCACATCTTTGTCAGCACTTAGTATTGTCAGTTTGTTTTATTTTAGTCACTCTAGTAGATGTAAAAGTCAATCCATATCTATTTAAATCTCCTACAAATGAAAACACCACACAGTAAGTTCCCATCTGTATATGCGAAATGTACAATACATGTGGCTTTCATTTGCATTTCAATAATGAGAAATGATGTTGAACATCTTTCTGTGTTCATTTGCCATCCATATGTCTTTTTTGGTGAAGGGTCTCTTCAAATATCTTGCCCATTTTTTTTTGAGTAATTTGTGAGTTTGAGTTATTTATATATTACCCATGCAAGTCCCTTACTGGATAAAGATTTTGCCAATATTTTCTCCCAGTCCATGGTTTGATTTTCATTTTATTAATAGTGTCCAAACAGAAGTTCTTAGCTTTGATAACACCAAATTTTTGAAGATTTTCTTTTATAGATCATGGTTTTGATTTCATATCTAAGAAATTTTTTCCTGAACTTAAATCACTAAGATTTTCTCTAATATTTTCTTCCAGAAGATTTATAGTTTTATGTTTTACAAATATTTCTATGCTCCACTTGGAATGAATTTTTGCATATGAATCAAAACTTGTGGGAGTCTTTTTGCATTTGGATTTCTAAAGATTTCATGAGTATCATTGTTAAAAAGACCATTCTTTCTCCATTGAACCCCCTCTGTACTTTTTTCAAAAATCAATCAACCATATATACATATGGGTCTATTTCTAGAATCTTTATTCTTTTCCATTCTTCTCTATGTCTATCCTTTTGCCAGCATAACACTGTCTTGATACCTGTAGCTTAAGAGTTGATCTCAAAATCAAATGATATTAATCCGCCAACTGTTCATTTCAAAGTTGTTCTGCTATTTTTCTAGATCCCTTGCCTTTCCATACACATTTTAGAGTCAGCTTGTTGATCAGTCCAGCTGGGATTTTGATTTGGATGCACTGAACCTATAGATTAGTTTGAGGGGAAACTGACATCTCTACTATACTGAGTGTTCCAATCAATGAACATAGTATAACTCTCCATTAATTTAGGACGTTGATTTCTTTCATCAGTGCTTTGTAGGTTTCAGCATGAAGATATTGCACATATTTTGATAGATTTATATCTAAATATTTCTATTTGTGTGCTATTTTAAATGTACACAAAATTTACTTAAATATGAATTTCCAACTGTTTATCGCTAGTGCGTAAGGGTAAGTAAGACTGACTATGATATATTTGTTTTAGATATTTTTTGTGTGGATTCCTTGGAACTATATCATCTGTTAATCAAGACAGTTCTCTGTTTCTTCCTTTCCCATCTACATACCTTTTATTTCTTTTTCTTGTTTTGGCTATGGCTTCTAATATATTTTTGAATAAGAATGGTTAAAATAAGCATCCTTACCTAATTGCCAGTATTAAGGGAAAAGCGTTATGCCTTCCATCATTAAATATTATCTTTGCTATAAAGTTTTTATAGATGCCTTTTATATGGAAATTCCCTTTTATTCTGAGTCTGGTGAGAGTTTTTAAAAAAATAATAAATAGATGCAAAGTTTTATCAAATACTTTTTCTGAATCTATCAGACTGTTGATATGATTTTCAAATGTTTAAACAGCTTTGCATTCCCAGGATAAAAACTTCATCATAATGTACTATCTTATTTATAAACTTCTGGATTCAATTTCATTGTATATTGTTGAAAGTATATTTGTGTAGTTCATAAAGGTTATTGGTCTGAAATTTTCTTTTCTTGCAATATCTTTGTCTAGTTTTAGTAGTAATGTTGGCCTCATAAAATGAGTTGGAAAGTTTATGCAACTTTGCTATATTCTGTAGAGCTTACGTAGAATATTATTTCTTTCTTAAATGTTTAGAACTTTCCAGAAAACACATAAAATTTAATTGTACCAATCTCATAGAATTGTGAAGATTAAATGAGACA
>PVJI01006483.1:0-86237 GCA_004026765.1 Micronycteris hirsuta | reverse complement strand
TAGGGGTTACATGAAACCCCCTGGTGATAGATTAGGGGGTGGGAGAAAGCAGAGCGGGGACTCGGGGGTTGGATAAAGAGTGAGAGGGAGAGACACACACTCTTTTACATGGTGGGTGCAGGGGAGCCAACAGCCAACAGGCCAGCGGCAGCAGTGAGGGTCCCTGGTCTCTGCCCCGGTGGGTGGGGGGTACCTCAGGCTGCGGAAACAGGAAATCTCCCTGGTGTTCCAAAGGTGTGGTGTCGTGGATGCAAACAGACAGCAGACAGCCTCACTTAAGGTGAAGAGTGGCCCTCCTCCGGGCAGATTGTAGCCTAGGACCTGGCTACCCACCATGAACTGCTGAGAGTTAGAAAGTTTTCATTTCAGACCATTCTGCACAGCTACTTCAGGTCTCCGGGTATGTAAGGCTGCCATGCGGGCCTCCCCTGAGTGTGTCAGGTTTTGTATGTGGCCCATTTCTGCCCACACCAGTGAAAATTTAGGACATGTGTGCAGTGAATGCCACCCCCACCCCGAATACTTTGTTGAAATGCTGACCCTCTATGTGATGGCATTTGAAGGCGGGGCCTTTGGAGGGTGATAAGGTCTTGTGAGCAGAGCCCTCAGGAATGGGCCCCCTGCCCTTATTCCTAGACCCCAGAGAGCACCCTCCTCCCTTCCGCTGCAAGAGGACACAGCAGGGAGGTGACCGGAAAGTGGAACCTGCCAGTGCCTTGATCTTGCCCTTCCAGCCCCTAGAACCGTGAGAAGTCCATTCACGCAGTTTGTAACCCCCTGGGTCGGTGGTGGTATTCCATGGTAGCGGACTAAGATAAGACCTGAAGCAGTTTCTTCCAGACACTGAGCAAGGCGGCCGGCGAGAGGCTGAAAGGCCCTCCTCCTCATCTTCGCTCAGCTGCCGGTCGAGGTGGCACGGGGCTGGCAGGGGTGTTGGACTTGCTGTGTGCGGCACCAGGGCTTCATTCCTGAAGGGAAGGTGGTCTCACGCACAGACTCTTGCACCTGGGGCTGAAAGAAGGTGATCTTTCTTTGCTGATCACTAGCTTAAACACTCAAATTTAAAATAGTTTTGGTATCCCTCACTTGTCTCATAGTATTTCTACGAGTCTTTTTAGTTGTAAACTGATCATTCTTTCTTCTTTTTAAAATATGTAGTTTCTTAGATCCAAGAGATAAATCTTTTCATACCTAAAATAAGAGCCTCTTCTCTGAATACCTTATGGTGACGTGACAACTATTTATAGAATTAAGTCTCATTCATGTCATTTCTAAGTGTCCTTGGCACATTCCTGCCTGATTTGCATTCTTGAAACCAAACCCATCTGAAAAGTTTTTTTTTCAAAGTATATGTTATCCCTTTTTTCCTGCACAAATCTAGCAAAATTCCCTTTTCCTTTCTCCAACCCGCAGTCATCCAGAAAGATAAGGGAGGGGTGACCTCTGACCCTTGCCTTGCAGACACCCTGCCTTGTCTTTGTAAATTCCCTCTCTCCTCCTCTGCACAGAGGGTCTCTGGGTCTGAGCTTCCACAGGTTGCAGGGAAGCGTGTCCTTGACCTGACCAGCCAGCTGTGCAAGGGGATGAGGGATTGGATGGCATAAAAACGCAAAACGTGGGAGCGGAGAATTCATTTCTCCCACGTAACACCCCCTTTCAACCCGCCCCAGTGCAGAGAAACACGGCAGTCACAGTTGATGGGCACATGTTCTGGTGCTTCCTGACAGTCAAAGTGTGTGTGAGGACCACAGGGGACGAGGAGCCCCGGCCCAGGGAAGGGACACAGGAGGTAAGAGGGTGGGGCTGGCTTAGCCCAAACTCTGCTCCTGGCGGCTCCACCCCAGTACTCGGCCTGCAGTGACCATTGTCACCGCCAGCCACCAGGGATGTTCTCTGCTTCTTGGAGGAGCCAGGGAGAAGGAACCGAGGACCCTTGGCCTTGATGGGTTGTGCACTTGATGACATGCCAGTTCCTGGAGCAGGTCCAAGCAGAAGTATGCAGTCGGCAGAGCGTGCGTGCTTGGGAAGTGAAGTGCTGTTCAGAAACTGCCCTGGCCTCCTGGAGGCTCACGCACCCTTGCCCCAGGGAGCCTGACCTGACAGGGGCCAGACATCCCGCTGACTGAAATGATGGGAGGTTAGCCTGAGGCCACAGTGACAGTTATCACCCAAAGGCCATGTCAGATGAGTAGAGCAGAAGCATGCCCTCGCATACCGTTTGCAGGAGGAGGTCTCTCAGGATTCACTCCTCGCCTGTTCTCGTTCGGGGCTTGCATTAGCCTGGACTCTTCGGCCACAGCAGGACCATGGCTCAGACCTCCTGCAGAGCCTTTTCCTCAGGAGAAGCTGCTAGGACAGGAGCAGCCGCCAGGAGAGTGACTTGGCGAGGGGACATCAAGCCAGCCCCACGCTGACCCTGACCCGCCACATTCACCGGGGCCTCCACCCCGCTGAGACCCTCTGAGGGGCTGTGTCACCGGAGAGGCTGGTTCCCATTCTCCCAGGTCCAGGTGGGGTCGCCATGGGGTGAACAGCCTGTTCTTCCAGGTTAGGGCAGGTGCCACCTGGCTGAGTGGGTCCCCATGGGCTGGCGGCACAGCAGGCCGAGGGTGGGAGGCGAGGGGCCACGCCAGCAGAACTAAGTGCCATCAGATCACAGCCACGGGACCAGCTGCCGTAGTGATGGCTGGAGCCCGCAGGTGGCCGGAGGCCGCCGGTGACATTGCGGGATCTGGTGGCTCAGTGAAACGTGGTCACCTCAGCTTTTATAGTGTTCTTGAAATTCTTCTTGCACCAAGAGGTTTGTCATCTATACCTCCATCAGTTTGACCCCTGGTGTCGTTTTTGGGGACTTGTCAGTGAGGGGACCCTTAGGGCTCAAGTAGTGCTCTCAAATCTCTCAGTCACACACCCTGGCACTGGGGTTTGCAGGGAGACCGTGGTAAGCGGAAGTCGTCCACTCATGCACCAGAATATGGCTGCCTTTTTCTTGGTGAAGACAGACTGGCTTCTTCTTTTGTTTTTGGGGGGTTTTTTTTGGCTTCATCTGTCACTGTCGAACCTCACTGGAACATCAGATAGTGGTCAGGTGCACTGTGCTTTGTCAAAGAGGTAAAGTTAGAACACCCCTGTTTGGGGAGTTACAGGTGACAAGGACATATGTACTAACGAGGTCCTGGGATCTGGAAGGAGCCGCCGCCCCGGTTTTCTGACACATCGGTGGGTGTCGCTCCTGATGACGTCAACCAGGAACGTAGTCGTGACCTGCATTCACGATCCTACAGACATCAAACCAAATTCAAAGCTGCTCTGCTTATGACATGGCTGTTTCCATCGGGAAGTTCACTGTGGGTGTTTTCCTTCCCGTTCCTGGCCGTTTGGAAGTAGACACCTGGTGTGTCACAGAGGGGTGGGCTTTACACACAAAAGCACGTGGGTCTCTCGTTGGTGACGAGGAATCGCCCCAAAAGTAGTGAGGGATGGGGGCTGTGCACATGCTGTTTCCTGTCCTTTTCTCCTCCTCCTTTTGTTTATTTTTAAAAAGGTTTCCCTCCCTTTACTGAGGAAAACGTGGCAGATCTCACTGCACACAGTTAAAGTGCGCAGTGTGCGGATCTGTCGTGGGTGTGCACTGTGGGGAGGTCGCCGAGAGCAAGGTCACCGGCACACCCATCACTTGCCTCAGTTAGGCCTTTGTGTAAGAATGCTCTTTTGGTAAAAATGCTCAAGATCTATTTTCAGCAAATTTCAATTATAAAATGCTGTTTTATTATCTACAGTTCCCTTGTTGGACATGAGGTCCTCAGAACTTCTTATAACTGAAAATCTGTCCCCTTTGACCTCCATCTCCCCACTCCCCCCTGCCCCCAACCCCTAGCAATCGCCATTCTATTCTCTGTTTCTGTGAACTTGGCTTTTATATATATATGAGATCTGTCTGGGAAAAGTCCAGCCATTGCGTGACATTGATGTAACCTGGCAGCCAAAGAGAGTGGACTGGAATGCACATGTGTGAACAATGATGACTTCACTGTACTGGTCGGTGGGGGTAGTAGACGCCACTAAGTGAGCATGTGCACTGTGTGGCCATCACATTCAAAATGACTGAGTGAGTAGAGCAACGAATCTGCATCCAGTTTTGTGTTAAACTTGAACATTCCTCCATGGAAACTATGCGGATGATTCAGAAGGCCGCAGCTATGGCAACTGGTGATTGGCAGCTTCATCACGACAATGCGCCCACTCACGTGTCATGTCTTGTGCAGAGTTTTTTGGTGGAACATCAAATCACACAGGTGACTCAGCCCCTCTACAGCCCAGATTTGATGCCCTGTGGCTTCTGGATTTTCCCAAAACTAAAATCGCTTTGGAAAGGGAAGAGATTTCAGACCATCTATGAGATTCAGGAAACTACGATGGGCCAGCTGATGGTGTTTGGGAGAGCTGTGTGAGGTCCCAAGGTGCCTCCTTTGAAGGGGACTGGGGTGTCGTTGTCCTTTGTACAGTGTTTCTTGTATCTTGCATCTTCTTCAGTGAATGTCTCTATTTTTTTTGTTCCCTGGTTGGACACCTCCTGGACGGCCCTCGCATACACATTCCACATGTAAGTAACACTGCACAGTGTCTGTCGTCCTTGGCTTCTGAAAAGTTGCATCACCCAGGGGCAGGCTGAGGTCCCAGTGCTCTGCAGGGCACCATCACAGTGGCAAAGACTTCCATCTCTATTTATAGAGGAATGTTGTTTAATTGTTTTAGAGTTACAATATTATCTACATCTGTTTTCATGCCAGTATTTTACTGCTTTGAACAGAAATGAGAATTTCAGTTATAAGCACACTTCTTGGAAATTTGCTCCCAGGAACCAGAGGCAGCACCGAGGAAGGGTTGTGGCCCTAGAATGCGGAAGGCCAGCGTGGCCGGGTGGCCTGCTCAGCAGGAGCTGCAAGCAGTGAGATGCCACAGGGTCCCAGGGTAGGAAGCCCACTGCCAGTGATTTTCCTGCAAATGGGCAGTGGCAGGGGTTGGGAGAGTAATTCCAGGGTCGCTACCCCAGGCACCCTTTGGAGTTCTCTGAAATTTGGGGCTTACTGGGTTTCCTTCACAAGCTGGGCTCTGCTGTAGGATGAAATATTGTTTTTTGTTGTTGTTGTTGTTTTTTTAAATATGGACTCAAAGCAAAGATTGATTCATTAGCCAGGGACTCAAAATTGATCTCGTCCAAACTCACAGTTTTCATGGGATTAAATTTTCTATCATTCCTTAATGCAGGAAAAATAGAGTTTTAATATTCCGTCCCAAAGGCCCTTCTAATGCTGTACTCAGTGCACGTTAGAAAACAAGCGTACTTCAGTGAGGCAAGCTAAGTATCTGCTGTGTCAGCGCCTCCTCTGTGGGTTGGAGGCGGGCCAGGGAGAGACTTCTGGAGGGTAATGCTGTGGTTGATTGTTCCGTAGGGATGAATGGAATCCGTGTGCATCAAAGTAAACTCTGACTTTGTTTAAGGCTCGTATGGGCCCACACGCTGTCGGGCTCTTCTCGGAGACACTGCCTTGTTTAGAACAGTCGATATGTGTGACACTGGGGGACAAAGAAGGAGAGCGGGAGAGCCCAGTGGCCCTTCTTCTGTGCCTCGGCCAGTTCCTGCTAGTCCTCCAACCGTCGGGGCGCAGGTCATGTCATGGGGACACCCCTGCACACGGGCACGGACACCAGCTTCAATGGCACCTCTATTCCCCTTTTACTATCACGCATTAAAGTGGCACTTTCCAATTTGCATGATTATTTCACACCTGTCTTTCCCCTTAGTGTGTTAACACCATCAGGCCAGGGCTTCCTACAGCTCAGCGGTGGATTCACAATGTATAGGGGTGTGGCGGGGACTGGCCATGCTCACTAGCAACTAAGGGCCGGCTCTGGAGCATTCATTCTGGTGACTGCCTCTGTTCCCGGTGGGTCACCGTGGTCTTCTTGAGGAAACAGAGTAGAAATTAGTGTTTGCTTTTTTTCTAAATGGAGGCATAAAAACCACTTAACCTTTCGGTAAGAACAGATGAAAACACCACTGTTCTTTCCTCTTTTTCTTTTATATCATTTCCACATTTTCACAAAAAGTCTTGTCAGCCTGTATTGTCAACATGAAATGTCAACCAAGACTGTCTGGTGAAGATAACTAATCACTATTCCACAATGAACCGTCCTTTTGCCAAACAAAGTTGACATGGAGTGAAGCTTTGTAAGCTAGTGGCCAAGGGATTGATTAGCTTTTCACATTTTATTCAGTTTTTAAGATGCAGGTAGCCGACCCCCATAGCTGCTGCGGGCTGAGTGGCGGCTGTTCCGGGGTTCCCGCCCTCCTCTCCCTGGGATCCTGTCTTCCCCTCGCAGCCCCCGGAGCTGGTCACGTTTTCCAGATGTTCTTAGTAGGTCATTGTGCCATTTCTCCTTGAATTGTATTTTTAAATGAGTGCCAATATGTTTATCCTGTGACATGCTCTGTATAGTGCTTTACAGGCACTGAGGTTCTTAGAATGACTTTGAGTATGTAGTTTTCCAAAATACTTTTCTTGTTTGGTGGAAGTGTGATGTACACTGTCCACTGAGAAAAGGACTTTAATAGTGGTTATCAAAAATTTAAATGCACATAACCTCTGACCCAGAGATTCCACTTGCACTATTCTGCCCCACAGAAATGCACATGAGAATGCAATAGTGTACAGTTATTGCAGAAGTATTTTTAATCATGAAAACCAGAGGCAATTAGAATGCACCCCAAAGGAAGAATGTTTACATAAATAAGGATACTATATGCATAGTATGGTAGGTGAACCGTGGCCAAAGAAAGAAGTGGGCAGAGCTTCCATCTTCATGGAAGGACTTTTGTGAACTGTTACTGAGTATTAAATGGAATTATAGAACTTTTAGTATGATGCCATTTTTGTTTCAACAGAAGCATGCATTGATATGTTTATATATATATATACACGTATATACATACATGAATACAATGTGGGGCCAGAGTTGGTTCACAGTTGTTTATATGGAAAATAATACAACAACTAATACATAATAATACAAGAACAAACTCTGTTTCACATGCTCTCAACCATGAACCGACTTTGGCCCCACCGTGTACACTCATGTGTGATAGATACATACACACACACACACACACACACATACACACACACATATACCAAGACAGAACAGGAAAGGTCTGGAAAGATGGACGCAGAAGTATTACCAGCTCTAATGTCTGAAGGGTGGGGTTAGGAAGGTGCTGGAAGGCAGGGGAGACACTGCCATTTAAGAAAAATGGATGCACTTAAAAAAAATTAAACAGTCAATTTATAACTTAAGAAAAATATTAAACAAAATAAGCTGAAATACAGCCCTTTTTAATGTCAGAAATCATTTTGTGAGAGATTTGTGTGAATGCAATGTAAAAGCACTGAGCGATTTGGAGTGAGACGTGCTCTACATATGCAGTCGAAGATTAGGATTCCTCCCGGGCTTCCGGCGAGCCTGCCCTTCCTTTGGATTGTCTTCCAAGCCCGTAGCCCTAGTGGCAGAGTTCCTTTTTGACACTCCATTCATGGTTCCCTGACATATCAGTCATCCTGCGGCTGCTCACAGCCGAGGTGGAGCTAACTGAGGGGACCAAGCTTCAGCAGGTTGCTTGCACAGGAGTCAGCGCAGGTCTACGTGGACAGGTGTTGGGTCTGCAGACGAGTGTAGCGGGCGCACGCAGAAAGCAGCTGCCCTCAGGTGAGCTAGGGGGCATCTTTGTGCCCTGCACCGCCACCAAGTCCTACGTGGTCAGCTGTCCTGCAGCGGAGGTGGATGCGGTGGCATGCAGGTGCCGGTTACCATGCCGAGGAAAAACATTTACTTTGGTTTTCTACTCTAACATGAAGTCTACTTCTGACCTCAAAGGAAATAATTACCTATTTTATAAATTCAGTAGTTGTACTGAGTGACCTTTTAAAAATAGCAATGATTCTCAACTACTCCGGTGTTTTTGAAAATAATTGAAGTTATTGTGCCAATGCACTTTTAACATACCCTATGCTAACACAGTCGGTATCTCTGAGTTTTAATGCTATGAGCAAAAACAGTTCTTACCATTCCTCTAAGGAATACTTAGTTCACCCTGGGCTTTGAATTGGGGACTGTTTCTAAGTATTTAATTTTTCCTAAGGAATAAAGCAATGCTATAATTTTATAAAAGATATTCCAGTGGCTTAACTACAAAAATGACAAATTTATGCCCTCAAAACCTGTCCAATCTTTGCAAACTCTACAAAGTTATATACAACATATTTTCTCTGTTACAGAATTAACATTATCATTAATAATTAGTAATGAGCTTTGAATTTAAGTTTTTAAGGAATATGTGCCAAAAGATAGAAAAAATAGTAAACTATGACTACATAAAAATTAAGAATTCATCTAAGAGACGAACATGTCAAGGGGCTGGGTTTACTGTGTGTGGCAGGTGAGTGGTCCCCGAGGCAGGATGCCACTTTGTGTCGGTCTTCCGGCCGTGCCACTTCTTGCACGTTGAGGTGCACGACCTCCATGGAGAGCACAGTGATTGCAGTGAGTCACAGGTACTCCATTACTCATCTGGGCTGGGTCGGGGGCGCAGACCAGGAATCTCCGCTTCGGAGTGCAGATGGGACCTGGCGATCTGCAAGGGTCCTTCCCCCAGGGAGCTGCAGCGGGTTTGCAGTCCCATGGGCCTGTCCCTCTCCTTTCAGGGCTGGCTTTTGGAGTGGCTTTTCACTCCTGCAACGCGCGTCTCCCCCACTTTCATTCGCTTGCTTTACACGGTGCACCCAAGCTCTGTACTCTCATTTTTTTTATTTGTGTGTTTTTTTTTCATTACTGTATAAAGCCTTTTGAAAAATTTCAGATAGCCAATCAACACTAGATACCACAAATCATCACCTGTCCTCCCTCATTGTTCATTTTGCTGGTGCCTTTGTCGCTGCCTTGCTGTTGTGCAGACTGTCCTGGCGCACCCCAGTCACGTGACCATCATGTGGCACTGCAGTCACATGGGTTATGATTTACATCCGAATTTTTGTGGTAGGGTTCCTGGGCACCACAGCAGTCCCTGTGCCCTCGGTGGTTCCCCTCAAGTGCACTTCCTTGGGAAAACGATGGGGTGTCCGTGTGATGGCATCTTGGTCAGAATACTGTAGAAAATTCTATATTTGGGGGGCACCAGATGAACATCAAGTGAAAAGTGGTAAAAGCATAAAAAGTAGCAGAAAGCCTGAAAACACCTTCTTAAATGGTTTCCTACTAAAGTCGGTGTGGATAAGATGTGAAGATATTGAAGAAGGATCTTCGAGGGCTTAGCGTCTTGTATTTAGCCCTCACTCTCTCGTGAAAATGATACACACACACCATCACCATTCGTGCAAACACAGCTCCCCGGGCGGGACTCCCCAGGGGTTCACACACCCAGAAGTCGAAGCACCCCGAAAGGACAAGGCCCCAGGAAGAAAAGGGGTGGAAACTAGGTGAGGGCGCTGTAAAATGCCGTGTCACAGGAGGTTAGTCCTTTTGTATGTTTTTTCTGGAAATCCGAAATCCATGTTTTCATATTTTTAGTCTGAGGATTTCATGGGTGCTTGTAAATCTGGACACTTCCAGAAATAATAGAAATAACTTATACTGACCCATATGAAGGGCACACACACAGAATATATTTGATTTTGTTAGAAATTCATGGTCTGATAGGTCTGTAATTGGTATTTCTTTGGCATTTAAGGTAGTGTACTGATCAGTACCTGTCTTGCCCTAATTTGAAAGAAGTGAGTTAACCAAAGCCACGATTTCCTAACAGGATTAGGAAACAACAGGTTAGTGGAGGTGCCTCTTCGTTCTATGGAGAGTGTCGCTGGCCCTAACGATGCACAGCTGTATAGAACGTTCCTTTTGCTTTCCAGTGAGGTGCCAAGTTTTGTGCTAATTAGTTTTAACCGGAACACGCTTTCAAGAGAGAGATTCTGCTTACTCTTGACTTACTACTCAGTGGAAAAATCGTCAGTTAAATAAAAAATCTGTTTTGGTTTTCACCAACAGTAGTAGAGCTTTTAAAAAATTATCTTTTCTGTTGTTGTTGAAATGAGATTGGATGGTTTGTCCCTAAAATTAAATAACCTAAAAAGAAGTATAGTTGTTTTTATTTTTAAGTATATTTTATTGATGATGCTATTACAGTTGTCCCATCTGTTCCTCCCCTTTATTTGCCTCCTCCCTGCACACCCCCTCCCACCCATCTCCCCCCCTTTAGTTCGTGTCCATGGTACATGTAAGTTCTTTGTCTTCTGCATTTCCTATACTGTTCTTAACCTCCCCCTGTCTGTTTTCTACCTACCATTTATGCTTCTTATTCCCTGTACCTTTTCCCCCATTCTCCCCCCTCTCCTCCCCACTGATAACCCTCCATGTGATCTCCATTTCTGTGATTCTGTTCCTGTTCTAGTTGTTTGTTTTTATTTTCTTTTTTTTTTTAGGTTCAGTTGTTGATAGTTGTGAGTTTGTTGTCATTTTAGTGTTCATAATTTTGATCTTCTTTTTCTTAGATAAGTCCCTTTAACATGTCATATAATAAGGGCTGGGTGATGATGAACGCCTTGAACTTGACCTTATCTGGGAAGCACTTTATCTGCCCTTCCATTCTAAATGATAGCTTTGCTGGATAGAGTCATCTTGGATGTAGGTCCTTGCCTTTCATGACTTGGAATACTTCTTTCCAGCCCCTTCTTGCCTGCAAGGTTTCTTTAGAGAAATGCTGATAGTCTTATGGGAACTCTTGTAGGTAACTCTCTCCTTTTCTCTTGCTGCTTCTTTTGAAGTATAATTTATTGGTTACGCTATTACAGTTGTCCCATTTTTTCTCCCCTTTATTCCTCTCCACTCTGCACCCCCCTCCTACCAGTATTCGACCCCCTTAGTTCCTGTATAGTTGTTTTTAAAAGGAGAGTTCAAACATATTTTCATAATTTATTCATTCAGTATGTACAGGAGAAAATTAAATACAGACAGGTTACTCTTCCCGGCAAGTTAAAGAACTTAGGTGTATAGAATGCCCCAGCTGTGTTATTGAAAAATAAATAAGATGCATTATTGCTGGCTTATCTCTCCTTTGTCATTCTTAACATTAGGTTAAAATAGATATTCCATCTGTTATGTTATGTAAATATTTGTGTACCTTGTTCTTTCAAAGATACTAAATCATTTGAATAATATTGTTCTAGCTTCATATGAATGGGGGACAGCCTTTGCATTCCTAGTAAAAAAAATCGGCAGCCCTATGATTATCCATATTACCTTTAAAATGGCATGTTTTAATTAAACTAATTGAAAAGATTGGGAATTTACATCCTTCTGAGAATGGTCTGACAATGGTCTGGTAATGGTCCTTGGAGCTGCAAGGCTGCTTGGAAAACAACTTTTACCATCATTTAAAGACAGAAACTAACCTAAACTATTTTCAACCCACACTTATGGTGACAGTTTTAATAGATTCACTTCTGTGAAGTGTTGAAAGAACAGGGAGCCTTGGTGACCTGGGAGCCAAGCGGAGAGCCGTCCCGTTTCTAAACCTTCCGTCTGTGGGCCGTTTGCAGCCCCTTCCAGGGCCGTGTGCTCCAGCGCGGTCTCCCGCAGCCGCCCTCGCTCTGCCATTCCAAACCCGTCTGCGCTGTAATTCTAACCTACACACCCGGCTTCAAAACTTAGTGAGGAAAACACAGAATGCGCAGCATCTCATTAGTACTTTGTATAGTGATTCAATGTTGGAACGGTATTTTGGATACACCTAAAATATGTAAATTAATTTTATCGGTTTGGTGTCACTTTATTTTTTTAAGATTTTATTTATTTATTTTTAGACAAGGTGGGGGGAGAAAGAGAGGGAGAGAAACATCAATGTGTGGTTGCCTCTCATGCACCCCCTACTGGGGACCTGGCCCACAACCCAGGCATGTGCCCTGACTGGGAATTGAACCGACAACCCTTTGGTTCACATCCCACACTCAATCCACTGAGCCACACCAGCCAGAGCGGTTTGGTGTCACTTTTTAAGTGCGGCCACCAGCACATTACAGGCTGGACATGTGGCTCCCAGTGTGGCTCCCAGTGTGGCCCCCATGGCACCCCTCCGGGGCAGCTGGCCCTGGAGACAGGGGGGGTTAGGTGGGTGGTGCACCCCCATCCCAGACTTTGCGTTTAGGCATGAAAATCATAACCTCTAACATCAAACCTAATGTTGGCAACTGGGAGAAAAGGCATTTGGGGAAATCTGATTCAAACTGAGCTTTCCAGATTCCGAGGCTCATTAGTTCCGTTCTTTAGAGGCAATGGTTTAGTGTAATGCTTTCACCTACAGATCCAATCAAGGGTGAGACAGCGTTTCCTTGGAAAAAGAAATTACTTTCCACTCTTGGCATAAAATTATGGTGCTTTCCTACCTGAAATATGTAATGCCAGTAAACATCCTAACAAAGATGTTAAAAGGTTTAAAAGAGTTCCAGGGGAGATGAAACGGCCAGGGAGCTGGTCTTTCATGGCAGAACGAGTGAGAAAGTTAGGGCTTCCCAGGTGGGAAAAGATAAAACTGAGCAGTTAGGAAAGACTATTATAATAGGTTTAGCAATATTTACTTAGTGCTTTCTTTCACAGACTTGAGTAGAAAGGAAAAATATAACATACGTATCAGAAGTTATCCCTTAATTGAGTAACCATAGCCCAACTCAGTAAAATCCAGAGCATCCCTGGCCTAGGTTTCGGGGCAGCCACCCCACCGACCAGGTCCGCACTGCGGGCCTGCCTCCCCAAGGCTGTCTGTCCTTCCACATGAGTCGTGGGTCTGCGAGTCCCCACACTGTGAATGAGGGCCCACACAGGTCTCCGCAATGTTGAACTCTTTGTCCCAAACAGCTCTGGACTATTTTCTTAAAGTATACCAAGTATAGAGAAAACATAAAATTGGAGAGTCTTCATGGCATGGCAGTGGTCAAAAGTGTGAATAAATTGTAGGTGTGTTTAGATCCATCAGGAATCACTGTGTCTACTTTTTAAAGTTCTTCTGCTATTGTGTAGAAGGTAACCACTCTGTCCACAGAGCATTCCCTAGTGCCTTTGCCTGGTGTGGATCTGTCTGTCTAACTCGACACAGAAATTGCTTGTCACTTAACGTTCTGTGTGCTCCGTGCCCGGTGCAGGTGGCTTAAGTGTCACTGGTTGGTAATAGCTTGTGATATATTAAGTCTAAAGCCAGCCCACAAAGATGATGCTGGGCGGCTGCGATTCCAATGACGGAGGTGGTTAAATCAGTTCCAAAGAGACTGGTGGTGTAACAGCGCACTAAAATGCAACACCGTAAAAGTTCCAATGGATTTGGAAAAATAGGTCCAAACTTGTATTTATGCGTACGCAGAGATCATACTATAAAAAGACTAGCAATGTATATAGATCTTTTAATTTGTATGCTTCTCTATAATTTATAAGTTTTAATTATATTTATTTTATCATTTTAAAAGTGGAAAGCTTTAATGTGTAGGAATGCAGACCTAAGAGAACACTTTAATATATAATACTTTATTAAATGGCAGGATACGTTTTGTTAGTAATTGCAAAGCATAAACAGTTAATTATAAATCATTGTTCTGTCATGGTGATGCACAAAGCAATAGTTTAGAGAGCAAGGAGGAAATTCATCATAAAGGTAAAACGCTCCTGCCCTTGTTGAGACTGAAATGAAAGGCTGGCTGTTGTATCCAAACAAGTAACAACTTCCAGCTGAAAACCACAGATTGCCTGGAGGCTCAGACTGATACCAAGTAGTCTGTGTGTTGCAAGCCCGCTGGAGTATAAACTCCATAGGGGAGGGGTTTTCTTACTGAAGTTCCCGGCTGTGTCCAGGGAACTGACAGTGGTGCCTGGCAGCAGCAGGGATTGGGAAGGCGAATGAGTGAACAATTTATCACTCCGCATTTTTCATATCCCTTTCCTTATATCCTAGAAGGTCAAGATCATACGGCCTAGGAGTCACTTAATCCTGTCACCTCTTCGGTGTTCGCATCCCCAGTCTGATACCTTTGCCGTCTGGGACAGGCCTGCCATTTCCCCTTCAGTGGCTCGGGCCTGCTCAGGATGGTGCTGGCGGCCGGGCCTTGTGCAGCGAGTCAGAACCCTCTTCCTGTAGCTTCCCAATTCTTCGTCCTGGCTTATCAATAAGGGCCTGATATTTCTTTCGAAACCTGCTCTTTGTTTGAAGACAGCGATCAGCTCCCTCCTTCCCCACCGTTCCCCCTCTCTTACTGTGCCCCGGCTTCCCAGGCCCAGTCTCCCCTGGCGGAAATCCTGTCGCGGCTCCGAGTGCAGTGGCAGCAGGGATCCTCACCACCGCCCCGGCGGGTCCCTGGGGGCCCTTCCCTGCTGCGTGGCACCCACTTCTGAGTGGACAGCCTCACTGGTCCAGCTGGCCCAGGACTGACCACTTCCTTGTAAGTGCACCAAAGGGTGAGACTGGTTTCTATGGCAGCTGCATTGCAACAGATTTTTACAAAGAACACTCTAAATTACAATCCCTATGCACTTTTTAATGAGTGCTCATATTCATATCACCCCCATCTTGTAAATATGTAATTGATGTTTTGAGCTCAAGAGTAGAACTTTATCTGAGTTGAATTTCATTTAAAGAATTCATCATCCCAGGCTTAGAGGCGGTTACCATCGCTTGCTTCTTGTTTATTTATTCCATTGATTTTCTTTTCCTGCCATTCTCAGGTGACATTCATAGAAGCATGCGCTCTATAGATTCACCCAGTGTCTTCATTTTAAAATGCTGCCAAGGCCACAGGACGTAAATCTATGATAGGCGGCTGGAGAACGCACGCACCCCTTCGTGAAGAGCCTTCGTGGGGTTATTTCTATTATTCTGGCATTGACTCAGCACCTGGCTGGTGGAGGGTGCTCACAGGATATTTGCTGCATTGAATGAGCCGTGGAAGGTGCTCAGCACTCTTGGGGTAGACTTGTTCCTTCAGCCACTTAGTTGTACCAAATCCATTGGCAAGGCCACTATCCAACTCATATCTCCGCATTTGAAAACAGGAATATAATGAAAATATTGCCAGCTGCCTTGGTGGGATTACAGTTATCAAGCACATAAGATATAATATTATCTGTTCTGTACCACCAGCCCCAACTGCCATAGGCTGTTTTGAGCACGTGATGGACGCTGGATGACGCTGATTGAACCGATTCAGCTTTCCCTCCCAGGCCCTCTCCCTCCGCAACTCTGCAGGAGGGAGGGTCTTTCTGGGCGGTGCTCGAGACGGCAGAGAGTTCAGGCCTCCCACTCACCTCCTTCAGCCTTGGTGGCACTCCTCTCACTGCTCCAGCATCCGGGTGACAGAGAGGAGGGACGCACACTCTGGTGAGGAGAGTGCTGTCTTTGCGGATTCAGTTACCATGTGGGGAGCAGTTTCTGCAGGCAGGCATTTCAATAGTCCCTGAGGACAGGAAGAGGCAAGTCCCTGCCCTCTGGGGCTTTGCACGTAGTAAGTGAGGATGCTCGGGGAAGTCTTCCATGAGGTGGCCCATGAGGTCTGTCTGGGGGCTAAGTGGGGGCCTTGGAAAGGGAGGAGGGAAGAGTGTGCCTGGCAGAGGGGCTGGCGTGTGCCAAGGTCTGGAGTTCCGAGAGTTTGGCTTATTCCAGAAACACAGAGCAGAAGCCTGTAAGCATGTAGTTGCAGCGTGCAGAACAGCTGAGCATGGGGTGAGCTGAGAGGACAGGCAGGGGCCAGGTCATGGCCTGCAGGTCTTGGTGAGGAGTACAGATCACGTTGTGTGAACAGCAGTATAGTGAGGAGTATCCATTGTATTGTGTGAACAGCAGTGTAGTGGGGAGTATCCATTGTATTGTGTGAGCAACTGAATGTCATTTAGGGGTTTTAAGTTGGGAGAGACAGGACTTTATTATGAGACTCATGTGCCTTCTCTTGGGGGGCCGTGTGTCTTTAGGGAGAAAGATGTGTTATGAGACTGCTGCTCTTATTTGAGGGGGAGGTAACGGTGGAGGCAGGAGAGGTAGAGAAATCCAAGCTTTTCTTGGAGATAGAACCAAGGGCTTAATCATAAGAAGTGTAAGAGAAGAAATGTGTGGTGACTCCTGAGTTTTGGTGAGCGCCTTCATTGATGATGCTGCCTGTGCAGTGGTGCCCGAGAGCGAGCCGGCAGGGGGAGGGGCAGGAGTGGTAAGTGCTCGGGGAGCCTCTCTGCACTGCATGCCTGTCCTACAGCACCACCCCTCCTGTACCTACTGAGCAGCTACTGTGTGCCCTACACTGCGGACAAAGTAGTGAGTAGTACAGACACAAATCCCGGTCTTCAGGAGGAAGTTTGTCCAGTATGTAAGCACTCCAAGGAAAAGAAACTGGGAGCGAGGGCTGGTGTGCCGATGGGGGTTGTGTGTGATTTTGAATAGTATCATCAAAGGGACTTCCCCAAGAAGTGTACCTTTAAACAGAGATTGGTAATGTGAATACATGTAACAGAATCATAGGAATAATTCAAAATAGTTGGGCTTACTGTATTTTTTATTTACCTGATTTGCTTATTTTTGTGATTTATTATCCTTCTAGAAGTCGGTGATAAAAGTAGGGGTTAGCTTCTTTGCTGCTGTTATCTTGAAGCAAAGTCATGTGCATTGTAACCATTGTGTGCATGTGAATAGTTCTCAGTTACCTTACCTAGCAGTGAGAAATGAGCCGAGTTCACCCAGCCTTTAAAAAAGGATAGTGTTAAAAAGGAAAAATGAATGAAAACCAGAGAATAGTGATGTTTATTCAATCCTGCAGTAGAAGCAGATGCAGCGAGTTAGCTTGTCCATTTTCACTCGGAGTTAACAGCGCCGCAGTGCCGGGGGCAGGGGTGAGTGTTGCAGCACCGAGAGCACAGGTGGGCATGGAAGACTAGCCGCCTGTTCTGCCTCCGAAGGTCAAGCCCGCACATCTCCCTTCACCACAGGAGTTGTAAGCGAAGGGGAGAAAAGCAACGAGCACTGCTATTTTGTGGAAGTAATTTGTCCCAGCCGTCGCCTCATCCATACAGGTATAAACTTCCCCCTCATCAGAAAGGGTAGTAGCGATTTCTGCAATCAATCTAGAAATAATAAGTCGGGCATGTTTCTTTATTAACTTCTATTATAAGCATAAAAATATATATCTGTAAGTATGTCAAGGAAAGAAAAATATTGGTGGCTCTGGTATTTCCTTTCAGCACAAGTTATTATTTGCGGTTGTCATCTTAAGGAATAACATAATAAAAATATTGATAGACAGAAATACATTAAGATATATTAGTCACCATATATCCAAGGGTTACAGAGAGGAAAAGAGAGTTGAAAAGAAAACTTGAGTGTGATGTTCTTGTGATAACTTCGTTAAATTCCTAAACATCATCGTTGTAACTCAAGTTTAGTGGAGTTTCAAGGACACATGGAACCTGTCAAAGACCTTGGCCATGGGTAAACTTTCAGAGTCCATCCTGCAGCGGAGCTGACGTCCCGTGTCCCACCTGCCTTTAGCACGTCACATTATCTGGATAATAAGTACAGCGTTGGCCTTTCTGGGTCTGCCTGGAAAGTTTTAAGGAAATACCTCCATTAGCTAATACCTCCAGAAAAAAAAATTATTCTGTGTTTTGATGTCTTCAGAACACTGAGGTCATTTGTGGAATCTGCCTCTTCTGACAAAATGTTAGGGTTCCATTTCTTCGATCACCATTCTCACTGGTGTCGCTTCTGCCAGACGTGGAAACACAGCCAGTGTGTTGCGGCTGGAAAGGCGGGACTCGCTCTGCTAAGTGCTGTGGTTCCGTGCTCCTAGTATTGACATGAGTGATCATGTTTTTATATGGAGAAAGGGCCAGAAAAATAGTCCTAAGAAATCGGTTTCCTTCACGGCTTTCAGATCCCATGGTACCCAAGACTGTACGTGACGGGGAAGTGGACAACGTCACGTGGTGTTAAGTAGGTCTCGCTTCCACGTCCTGGGGGACACGTTCGTGCTGGCTAATGCGCTCCTGCCCTTGGCCCGCGCCCCCCACAGCCAAGCAGGCTCACGGACTCACCAGCCAGGCTGCCCACGCTTTCTTGGCGGCCATGGTTTCCTGTTTTGCCTTCATGGGGTTTTCCAAAGTTGACTTTTCGGTTTTAAAAAGTTTCTGGAAATACTTCCATTTCCTCCCTTTTCATTCTTCCTCTTTCTTTTCCTCCATTTCCTTCATTAAAAAAATAATAATAAAAACATGACCTACAGGGTTTTTTGACCCTGCGCAACTGGGAAAGCCTCTGCCAAACCCACACGATCACGCCACAACAAAATACCTGGCTTTGCTAAGTCAGAGCAGCCTCCTGTTTGGGTTTTCTGAACATAAACATGCAGTGTCGTAGAATCTTTATTTCATTTAGTGAATGGATTTTTTTTTACTTTTTTTTAAAAAGATTTTATTTATTTATTTTCAGAGAGAGGAGAAGGGAGGGAGAAAGAGCAATGTATGGTTGCCTCTCACATGGCCCTCACTGGGGACCTGGCCCGCAACCCAGGCATGTGCCCCGACTGGGAATCGAACCGGGACTGCCTGGTTCCCAGCCCGCGCTCAATCCACTGAGCTACACCAGCCGGGCTGAATGGATTTTTTTTGCTGTTATCAGCAAATCGGGTAATTTTAATGCTGGTGTAGTTTCATTTTGCACTGTGCAAATCCAAAGCACTGCGCTTCCACTTTAGTTTTGAGTACCTATAATTTTGTGTTTAGTGTCATTTTTCATTTAGCTTTTCATAACGTAATAATTTTTAAGCTGTATTTTTCTAACAGGAACCTAGATTTATGGTTAAAAGCAGAAATGAAGGTGGTCCAAGGTGCAGACCCCCAGGCACAGATGAGTGGGTTCTGGGGATGCAGTATGCAGGGTGGGGCCAGGGTCGGTGACACAGCATTGGATATTTGAAAGTTGCCAGGAATAGTATCTTCAACTCTTTGTAGTGTGGACGTTAACTAAACTTATTTTGGTAATCATCTTGCAATATATACATATATGAAATATGTTTTCTGTTATACACCTAAAACTAATTCAGTGTTATATGTCAATTATGTCAATTAAAACAAGGGGAAATATTGGAACTAGTTTAAAACATAGAAAACAATCAAGGGGATTTAGCAGAGAAATAATGGACACTTTGGACCACAAGACCATTTTCCTGAGGTTTTTCCTTACAAATCTTACAGAAAAGACTGTTAGCTGTCATTCAGCCCAAATGTCATAGGAGGTACTTGGATGCTTGTTTAAAACATGAGGTTGTATCATGGGAAAGAAATGCATTGACTTGATATTGCAAGTTTGACAAAGCCCTGCCTTACCCATATTGCATGAAACTGTCACTTTTGTGTGATTTTAACAATCAATCAAGTTTGGACAGTTCCTCAAAAGGTCAATGTCGAGATGCCATAGGATCTGGCTGGTATGTTTTCAGAAAAATGAACACTTGTATTCGGATGTTCTGTGCAGCATTACTTATAATAGCTGAGAAAGTGGAAGCCGCCCATGTGCCCTTCAGTTCATACATTAAATAGATACAGTGCAAGATTATTCAGCCATAAACAGGAATGAAGTACTGGCACCTGCTGCAGCGTGGATGCACCTTGAAAACATGGTGCTAAGTGAAAGAAGCCAGGCCCAGAAGCCACACGTTATACGGATCTATTTGCATGAAATGCCTATAACAGGCAGACTGTAGAGACAGAGAATAGATTCCTAGTTGCCAGGGGCTGGGGGAGGGGCTGCTCATGGGTAGGGGGATTTTGAGGGGAGACAAAAATGTTTGGGAACTAGATAGTGACGAACAACTTGAGTGGCTCACAACTCTGAATGTACTGGGAGACACGTGTACACTTAGGAAGGAAGGGTGAGTTTCATAGTATGGGAATTATGTCTCAGTTAAGAGTTCAGTCCGCCCGATTCCAAATGGAAGTCAGAAGTCTCTGCGCATTAACAGTGTGAATATATGTAACATGACAGAAAGCACTGTGAAGCTTCTGGAAGCTTCCTTCAAAGGGAGATGAAGAATTCCTGTCATGGCACATGAACCTTCCCTAGGAAGAGAAAATTTGGTCGGGCTTGAAATCCGTCCTGTCGGTGGTCTGTAAACTGTTTGGGGATCTGACACAAGAGAAAATAAAGGGTAAATCTGTGAACAGCAGCAAATAGCCGGTGACGGTTTCCGGGTGTCAGAGAAGGGCGACTCGCAGGAGGGGTCCGCCCACTCCGCGGGCTTCCCTGAGAGTGTGGGCGAGGCACTCCGACCACTCCGCCAGGTTCTCTTTGCTGTATTTGTAGAAGTGACATCAGTGAAGGCAGCTGACTATTCAAAGAACAGATGATAAAATCATCTTTGCAGAAGACTTTCACAAGTGCTGGGCATTTTGGGGCAGGCAGCCTCTCAGTTGGGGTGAGGGGTGCAGAACCTGGATGGAGGACCATGGCCAGCATGAACCACTGCATGTCCTGCATTCACCAACAGCCACGAGGCCACCTGGCTGTCAGACTGGTCTCTTGACTTCCTCAGTGTGTTTAGTGAGGTGACAGAGATAGCAACATCTACCAGGAAAGGCTGGGAGAGCCAAGAAAGTGAGAGGAAACTGTCAGAACTGTCAAGGCAGGGCTGCATTTGAACATCAAGAGGACCAGCTCCCTGAAGACCGAAGAAATGCACGGCTTTAAGGTAGACAGCGAAGACCCTGAGGTTGCTAGAGCTGGTGACCTGGGCTCAGTCACCTGTTCAAATGGAGGCTGCAGCCGAGAAATCAAGGGAAGGCTGAGACTCGGCAGGGGAGCAGTGGAAGAATTAGGAAAGATCAGCAGGAGCAGAGATGTGTCATTAGAGACCAAAGCTAAGACCGTCCGCACGTTCCCGCCCCAGTCACGAGGTGTGGCTGTGCGAGTGGGACCGTGAAGAAGGCTGAGAGGGAAGGAACTGACTCACGTGCTGGAGGAGCTCTCTGTGGGGGTCCCGGGCCTCCAAACAGACAGGCACGCGGGTCCCGAGCTAACTAAGCCTGGAACATCGCAGGAGGCAAAGACAAAACTGAAGCTGCCCTACTTTGGGCACATCATGGGAGGGTGGGGCTCGTTGGAAAAGACAGTAATGCAGGGAAAAGTGGAAGGCATCAGGGAAAGGAGGGGGCCGCGAATGTAGCTGATGGACTGCATCAAAGAAGCCGCAGGCCGGAGTCTCCAGGAGCTGAGCTGCCCAGGACGGAACACTTCGGACACGTCCCTCATTCACAGGGTCTCCAGGACTCAGGGCCAACTCAGTAGCACGTGACGGCACCACATCTGCAGACCAAGGCTTGGCCTCAGGTGTGCAGTCCATAGTCATGGAACAGTTCTTAGACTATCATACCATCAGAAAATAAACAGGTAGATGTGTGGACATTTTTTTTTAATGTGTGATACCCAGGATATTTTTCTGTAGTTATCATGTTGTCTGAATATTGAAAGGCGAGTTATCTACTTTGTCCTTCTGTGCAGTAGAAAACCTGGCCTGGAGGAAGTTTTGAGGAACACCTTCAGGGGGCTCAGAATTCTTCGAGACCCTTGCTGTCATGGCCTTGCGGCTACACACATGTCCGTCCTGCATCCCTGGCGTCCTCATGACTAACGAACACAGCGTGGCTTTTTCCTGAAAGAGGGATTAGTAAACTGTGACTTGTTTGTAGCAGTTAAAAAAACAACAACTCCATCTGGACATTCTTTACTGTTTTTCTGTATCTGCCATCAGTCTTTCCTTTTCTCTGAAACACTCGGAAGTCCTTGGCCACTCCCTCTTTTCTGTTTTCAAAGCATTCAGTCTGCTGCACATGGTACCAAATCAAGTGACACTTAGATCGCATTGCAGTGTTTCAACATTTCTCGCACTGTGCCTAGCACATGGTTACGTATTCAGCAAATATTTGTTGAAAGTATGAATGAATGAATTTTAATGTCACCAGCAATTTGGTCTAAATCTTATTCGTACTTGAAAGCATATGGAAATTAGAACAGTGTGAGTAATTGGAGCAAATTAGATTTTCCATGTTAAATGCTGAAATAGATGTCTCCCCCTTTTTTAAAAAAGACCATTAGCACTATTCCAGGTCCTCACAGCACTTTTAGGTATAGCAACTGTGTGGTATTGCAAAACAGAATTTGACCACATTGTAAAAACAAACATCTAAAAATGCAAAAGGCGATGTGTACAGATTTTGTAAGAAAGCCATTTAAAGTGAGATGAACACACATTTGCTTATTCCAGAATTACTTAATGACTGTCTTTTTGCCAAGTACTTTAGTAAGTGACAGATATATAGAGATTTGGGGAGGAGTCGTTGGGAGAAGACAGCTTTGCTGAGGTATAACTCACGTACTGTACAATTCACCTATTTAAAGTGTAAAACTCAATGACTTTTAGTATATTCACAGTTGTGCATCCATCATCACAATTAATTTTAGGAGATTTCATCACTCCAAAAAGAAATCCTCTACCCTTTATCAGAAACTCCCATTTCTCCCCAAACACAATCCACTGCCACACTAGTTGATTGCTAACATATGAGGGGGACCCCCCACAGAATTGGAATTACCTTCTGGAGGTGAGCCCCTGTAGTGCAGGCTTCCCCCACACAGTGAGTGTTCTAGGAACCCACCTGTATTAATGTGCCAGCTGGTGTTGTTGTGAGAGGCTGTGTTCGGCTTCAGTGAGTTTTTTTTGAAGACTCAATGTGTTTGCCCCCTTTCCTGATGGGTGATTCATGAGCGCACCTGCCGACACTGTGCTAAGTGTTTAGCAGCTTTTGACCAAAAATGGCATGACCCTGTGCCCCGCCCTCCTTATTAACCTGATCTCACCCAAGCAACTTTCTCTTTGTTTCTCCGGGTGAACAAAGTCCTCAAAGGGAAATGTTTTGCTGATGTGGAAGAGGTGAAACAAAAAACAGCAGAAGCACTAAAAGGCATCAAAGTCGACGAGTTCAAAAACTGAACAGTGGAAAAAGTGTCTAGACAGGTGTATTGCATCAAACGGAGAGGACTTTGAAGGTGACTGAAGTTTAAACATAAGAATAAATACACAGCTTTTTATGAATAAATTTTGGGGTTTTGGGGTCCCCCCTTGTACTTTCTGTGTGCATGCATTTGACTCTTCTGGACACTCGGTATAAATGGAGCCACACAACACATGACTGTCGTACCTGGCTTCCTTTACTTAAGTTTCATTCTCGTTGAGGTGTGAATCGGCACCTCTTCCTCTTTAATTACCGCACACTATCTCACTGTGTGGAGATACCACGTGCAGGCCTGCATCCATCTCTCAGGGAGCCCGCCTTTCAGCTGTTAGGGATGATGCTGATGTGAGCCTTCGTCCGCCACCTTTACAGGGACGTCTGTCTTCACTGCTCGCGGGCGAACACCGAGGAGTCCAAGGGCGGGGCCCATGGTGACTCTGCGTCTTGCTGTGGGAGGGGCGCACCGTGTTACATTCCCAGGGGCAGCGCTTGAGTTTCCAGGGTTTCCACATCTGTGGAGATGGTAAGAAACGATTGTAACATATTTTCACATGGAGTTTAAGAAGCTGAGCTCGCGGCGTCCCCAGTGCCCCTCGCGGTCCCGGGTCCCAGCTCCCCAATGATTGCTCGTCTCCGGACTTGGACGGGCATGTGGGGTGACCTCCAGGACTTCCGCGACATTCTGTCTCCCTCTGCTTTCAAAGGTGTCACACGACCTGGACTTCAAAGTACGTCAAAAGCACCTTTTCCTCTGTAGTTGTTTCCATCGATTTTCTCTATTTAGAACCTTTGTCACTTCCCACCCTTATTTTCTCTAGTATAGTCCCTGCTGGTAAAGCGCGCCAGGCTCCGCTCTGCCGTGTCACCCTGCTCTCACCTCGGTGCCATTTTTATCTCGTTCTGTCTCACAGCCGTCGTTCCCTGTCCCTCGCCCTCAGCTCCTCGCCAGAGCCTTCGTTCATCTTTTCAATCCCGTTTTCTACCGCTCACCTGTGTGGGGAGAACCTGAATCGCGTTGGAAAGCTCTTCTTTCTCGTAAGGAACAGGAGCATGGGCTTCTGAGCGTAGTTTAGGCGATGCGTTGCAGCAGAAACAGGACGGGGTTTTAGAGTTAGATGGAACCGAAGTGGAATTCTGATTCCATCACAACATAGCTGATGTGCTTGGAAAGTGGCCACCGTCCTCCAGGCCTCCTTTCACTGTCCTGCTAAACGGGGGGTGGGCGGGCGGGGGAGGGCGGACGCTCGACCTGGGGTGGTGAGCACACAATACAACGTACAGATGATGACTATAGCACTGTACCCCTGAACCCTGTATAATTGTACTAGCCACTGTCATCCCAATAAATTCAATAAAAAATATTCACTGAGTTCTCCCCACATGGGAGATGTTTGGGAGACATTATTAAATAAAATGGGTGAACTTTCTTGCCCTGGTAAAGCTTATATTCTGGAGTATGGAACATTTGTTTCTTCAAAAAATACCTATTTTTTGAATCCTTTAATAGTCCAAAAACCTGAATAAATTGTATTATATCATGAAAAAGTAGGGCAATAACGCTGGCTTTCTCGGAGCACCACTACGCACAGACACCGTGTGTGGAAGGCGCAACCGCGGCCACGTCGGGGGCACTCGGCCATTACAGATGGTGTAATTACTGTTTGGCTACAGCCGTTATTAGGAGGATGTCTCATTCTAACTGAGAGCGAGCTGGTAGAATGCCACCCTTACAGGAGGCACGGTGATGAATAAACCACAGTGCCTGGCTTTGAGGAGTTTGCAATCTTTTCAAGGAGGTAAAATGTACCCCAGAAACATCTCCGGCTTGTGTGAATGCGTGTGAGTTTGGAAGACGACTATGTGGTAGCCGCCAGCGCTATGCACGGACACCCTCCACGGCACATTTAGTGTCGGAAACGAGGGGTCTGGGACCTGAAGAGTGTTGGTTGAGGTTGATATGTCACCCCACGCTGCTCGCTGCCAAGGGACCTGCAGGGATTGCTGCCCAGGCCCTTCCAACTTTGCAGAGGGTGCTGGTGACCTCTGCGCAGGGCTGCCGCCATGAGAGAATGTGGCAGTGGTGGGGGTCAATGTCACCAGAGCCCTGAAGAGCAGAGCCCAGCCTCGGGGGTCTGGTAGTGAGAGGCGTCTTGGAGGAGGTTGCATTTGAGATGGACCGTGGAGGCAAACCGCTCTCCTTGGTGAGGTGGCGGAGGGTGTGGCATGAATGACGTCAGGAGGTGGCCCAGGGGTTTTCTGAGCTGGGCTTCCTGGGAACACAGCAGAGGGCGGGGTGTGGGGGCGAGGCGAGCAAGGCTGGGATGCAGGCTTGGGCCGCATGAGAGGGCCCTCAGGTCCTGTCCCCCGTGGACAGGGGGAGACTAAACTGGTCCGAGCTCTGGACCACTTGGCAGAACACTATGGGGCTTTTGGAAAGTGAAGAGCGTGGACCAGGACTTCCGTGGGAGGCCTGCAAACACCTGGAAACACCTGGAAAACGTTCCCTGAAGGGGGTGTGAGGCCCCTAGACATGTGGCGGGGCCATTGACAGTGAGCAAGGGCGTGAGGAAGACAGAGGTCCCAACGGGGTGCAGAGAGGGAGGACAGAAGTCCCAGTGACACAAGCAGCGTCACTGGTTTTGAAAGAAAAGGCAGATGCGTACCTCCAAAGGGCCCGGCGGAGCCTTTGGGCCAGGGCCCCCGTGCCCAGTGCTCTGAGACACAGCACCGCGGCCAGGTCTTCACTCTGGTCTGTCAGGGGCTTGGACTTCCCCATTGCTGCAGAGCAGGTCCTTCAGCACCTTTGTCTGTGATCACATTGATGAGGGGCCCTGGGCACTTCACTCTGGTTTATATTGATCAGTTCACAGGGGGAGTCATTTCGCCATCTGTCACTTGGCGTGACGTCACAGAGCATGTCCATGGCCAGTGCAGACTTCCTGTTCCGTGCGTACTGACACAGGAGGTCTGAGTTTGACCGGGGGCGGGGGGGATGCCCTGGAGGGAGCGTGTGTTTGTACTGTCACAGGACGTGCCCCCACCAACTCAGGGGACCCTTCCCTCTCCGGTCCTGCAAGCATGCTGCTCGCGTCCCTGTTTCCCAGGACAAGTGTCACAGGGAGCATGCAGGTTGGTTTGCGGGTCTCTGACTTCATGGGAGCTCCATTTTTCTCCACATGTTACTCTGCAGCATGACGTCGTAAGTGAGAAAAAACATACACCGTTCCTGGGAAGGGCCGGAGGTTGGGGGGGCAAGCAAGTCATTCAGAAATGTTGCTACTGCCACTTAAGGGCCGTGAGTAATGCCCACTTTTTCTCTCCCTCCCAATTGCCTCTGTCAGTGTTTGTGCGGTTCAACTCCAGCCATGGTTTCCCAGTGGAGGTCGATCCTACCACCAGCATCTTCCAGCTCAAGGAGGCGGTTGCTAAGCGACAGGGGGTTCCGGCTGACCAGTTGCGGGTGATTTTCGCGGGGAAGGAGCTCAGCAATGACTTGGTGGTGCAGGTAAGTCTCCCTCGGTGGGTCGTCCCTGGGATGCGGCCAGGCCCCATCACTCACGCTGCCTGCGCTGGCAAGCTGACATTCATGCCTGAGACCTAATAGAATAAATAGCGCCTGGGGATTCCTTGAACTTTACTCCACACCGCTCCATTAATTCTGACCTTCTTAATTATGCATTGAAACAGCAAGCAGGAAGGGCTGGAAGAACAACCCTGAGTGAGTGAGCGAGGGCGAGAACACACGCGCTGGGCTCAGTGAATAAATGTTTACTGACTATGGGAGCAGCGAGGCACGGTTTTGGTGTCTGTTCAATTTCTACCTTACTTATTCCATTGGAATCTTAATGAGGAAGGATTCGAATAAATTGTTCCAAATCAGGCTGCTCACTCACTGTGCGGTGAGGGATTTGCAACCCAAGTGTGACCCCTGGAGGACGGTGGGACGTCTGCGGCTGTGATTGGCAGAGAAGGGGTGGGGCTCAGGGCCCACAGCGCAGGGAGCATGGGGGTTCCCGCCCCGCGGGCATCGCCCTGAGGCTGGTGGTGCTGCCCAGCACAAGTCCACCTCGGTGGCCAATTTCTCCCAGCTTGGGTGCAACGTTCCCTGGAACAGGCCTCTGCCACGTTGGCCCCGCCACGTTCCCTTCTCTCCAGGCCTGCGCTGCACCTGACAGGAGAAAAGCCCCTGGTCCCGTCAGGGGTGTCACTCGGAACAGTGCTGTCTGTTGGCATAAGGGGAGGTCTCGCTAGGGGACTAACGAACCGTGCTCACCCCTCTAAGTGGAAGCCAGCAAATACAGTTCCACTGGGATTGAGGTGATTCTCTGTGAAAGCAGGAGAGACAGAATGCTGGCTGTGGATGGGTCAGGTGGCGCTGAGGACCAGCAGACACACGGCCCCTTTCTCAGCAGGCCCAGATTGACCCCTGGGGGGCGCTGTGTGGGGGCTGCTGTGCACAGGGCTGTGGTGCCCCTCCTGGTACTGCCATCCCTGTGTGCCCCGCCCCAGGTGTTAGCTGCTCAGGGAAATGCATTCAGAATTAGGGTTCAGAAAAGGAGCGGTTCAATGCAAACCGCTCCCACTTTCCAGAGCCTCTCCTGCAGACGCAGATGGACAGCTGGGGAGGCACCTGCCCTTCATGCCCCGACTGCTGTGCTCGGCTTGTAGGCGATTGCTTTCTGTAAGGGAAGTGCCTGTGCTCAAAAATGTTTTGATTTTTTATTTCCGTGAACTAAAAAGCTTTTACTGTACCTGCCAACCTCGAAATCCAAGAATGTTTCCTTCACAAATAACCGATTTTAAAACGGCTCCTCAAATGGAGATGTTTTCTGTTACCAGAGAGGTTGGAACTTCGGGTTGTAAAAGCTCCGCACCTCTCCCGTTCGAGCTGAGAGGTTAGACTAATTGCTACAGATGACTGCTTTTTATTACCATACATGTGAAAATATTTATTGATTTAGGTTCTATATGTTGACAAATGATTCATAAACACTTCCAGAGGAGGATCCCAAAGATGGGCGGAACTCACAGCACTTCTGTGGAGACGGCCCTCGGGGTGGGGGTTTAACACAGAAGCATGGAGCTGAGCAATATGGCTCCAGAGAAAGTTATCGGTGGTCTCCCTGGTGCCATGAGCCCACAATGTCTTACTGCCCCGTGAACGTGGAAATACGAGTGTGAGGGAGTCGTGACGGTGGAGAAAGCTGGTCTCAGTGGAAGGCCCCCCTACCCCAAGGGCGTTCTGGCAGAACCCAAGCTTGAGTAGCATCCCAGAGCTGGAGAGTGAGCGTTCAGTGGGCTGGGGAAAGCACAGGCCGTTCTCCCAGGCCCTGGAGGAGGTGTTGGAGGTTGGGTGCGAAGTGGGGTGGAGCTGCATTTACAGGGTCTTGGCTGGCTTGGCATTGGGGTTTCCTGCGTGCAGAGGAATGGGAGTCTGACCCCGTGTGGCCATGGGGGACGAGGGACCTCGGCGCGTGGTGAGGGCAGTGCCCGCGGGAGAGCTGTCTGTGCGTCTGTGCCTGTCCCGCAGGCGGGCGAGGACTCAGGTGTGGAGCCCAGGGGCTCACTTTGGACCCGTGTCATTCCCGTCTCATTCACATGGATCGGTGTAAAGAGTTCTCCGGAGCCCCTGCAACTCTGCAGGGCCTTGTGTAAGGATGCCCCGTAGAGGTAAACTGTGTGTATCTGGAACCAGGGGCAACCCCTTCCTAGGGAGCAAGGGGTGGCCCCGCAGAGGAGGCAGCGACCATCCAGCTGGCTCTTCTGAGGATACTCTGGAAGAGGAAATCACTGGTAAGGAAGCCGGTGGAAAGATGAAGGCTGGGGAAGACAAGGGCCTTGGGACCTGGGGATGGCAGCGGTGACCTGGTGGACTCTGGGACTCCAGTCCAGGAGTGTGAGACACGGGCAGGCGTGGCAATGAGTGAGGAAGGAGAGCCGGGCGCTGTGGGAGCGTCGGGGCTGCGCAGGGCTGGCCGTTGCCTTCTCTGTCCCCGGGCGGGGCTGCCGGTCTGTGGCTGTGATCCGCGTCACGTGCACCTGCGTATTCTGATTTTCTTAACATTGTACCACAAGCAGTCCCCATGTTATATAGTCTTCATTTCTCAGTGTTTGGGTGGCACTCTCTGGAGTTCATATCGTAACCACGTAACTCAAGCATTTGGGGAGTGTCTGATTTTTAATATTACAACTTCAGGCAAAAGAATGTTTAAAATGTATCTTACCTACCCGGAGAATGTGGCCTCTTTGTGTTTCGCTTTGCTCATTTGTAAAATAGGAATAATAATAGTACCCATCTCATTGGTTAATTTCTGTAAGCTCTTACAACAAAGTAAGACATACAGTAAACACTCTATGACTGATTTCCAACCTTTTCCATCTCATGGCACACATAAAGTAATTACTAAAATCCTGTGGCACACAAGAAACATATTTTTTTGCCCATCCAGCCAAAAATTAGGTATAACTTTGATTCATTCTCACCAGACGACTATTGTTATATTGGCTGCTATCATTTTGACAGTTTGAGGGAAAGGAGGTCAGCGCCCCGACTCAATGGTCAGGTGTTGCGTGTGGTGAGAACTCCCACGCGTGGTGAGAACCCCCGCCCGTGGTGAGAGCTCCCGCCCGTGGTGAGAACTCCCACGCGTGGTGAGAACTCCCGCCCGTGGTGAGAGCTCCCGCCCGTGGTGAGAGCTCCCGCGGTGCGCCAAGCCGCTGATCTGTGTAAACGTCAGTGTTCATTGGCCCCTCATCCCGACTGGCATCCTCAGCAGACGTTACTGCGGCGTCTCAGAGGTCACCTTACACAGCACGAGACTCATTTTGTCATGGATCGCACAGTAGCTTCAGGAGCTACGGCAATAATGGGATACGTATTTTATTAAGGAGAACATAGGGGTGTGTGTGCACTTGTGTGTGCTTGTATATTTACATATTTTAACTGAAAAGAACTTTGCAGAATTTATAATAAATATTTGACCCTTACGAATACAGGTTTTACTTACCTTAAGAATAGTGGAACTTGGATTTGGCTGGCTTAAAAAGATTTCGCATTTCCTCTGAACAAATGTAGTAAAGAGAGAAAACCATAGTAGCTTTGTTCAGCAGAGATTCGTCACAGTATAATTGCTTTTAAAATATATTTTCATGAAGTGGATATCACCTGTACTCTGTATTTATTAGAAGAAGATTGGAAAGAGTTACACGGTTTTTTCCACTTCATCAATATGCTTCTATACATATTCTTTATTATTTTCCTTATACCTACAACTATGCAATATAAAATATTAATCTTTGATATATTATTCACAATGCTTTGATTTTTTTGTGTGTAAAGAGTTCTTATTAACTCATGCAGCCGAGTATTCAGGGCCCATTAAATAGTGAGTCGCTCCTTCTCCTACCCCCACATCTGACACACTACATAGCAAAAACCCCTAAAATCTCCTCCACATCCTTCTACATTTATTATTCAGAATTCTACAAGGGAAATGAGGTTCTAATGTGGTCGCATATACCCAAACTGATCATCTTTGCAGTTAGATTAACTGTTAAAATGACAGGGACTTCAGTATTTATATGATTTTGTTTGAATAGAATTCATATAAGCTGTATTATTATTCAATGTCATCAATATCAGTATGTATTTATTAGCCAAGGTTCTCCAGGGAAACAGAACCAATAGTGTATACAGATATATAGATATATGTGTGTGTGGATACATATGGTGTGTACATGTACGTACACACACACAGGTAGGTGGATAGATGGGTAGGTGAGAGAGGGTCGGCTTTCGCTCAGGCGGTTACTTTGTCACGGCAGACGTTCGATAGATGATGGATAGATTTACATAGAAGGGAGCGTGTCACGTGGCTTCGGAGGGCCGACAAGTCCCAAGAGCCGCAGTCCCCAAGCTTCGCTCCACCCTGAGCCCCCGGACCTGAGAGCCGGGAGGGGCAGCGCAGCTCCAGCCCGCAGGCCGACAGGCTGGGGCCCCAGGGAGAGCAGACGCTGCGGCTCAAGTCCAAAGGCAGGGGAAAGGGAGCTAGTCCTGACAAGAATGCCCCTGGGCAGAAGGAATTTCTTTGTATTCTCGGGAGGCCTTCAGCTGGACGGGCCCCCCTTATTGCTCAGCACCCTGATACCCACACAAACACAGCCCCCCGACCCACGTCTGACCGAAGGCTTGGGCACCCGTCCACTCGAGTCCACGTGTCCAATGAGCCCTCACAGCCAGAACATGGAAACCTCTTTACGTTTTCTCAATGTCATAGGGAAGCTACCCTAGTTGTATTCTCTTTTGTAATAAGATTTACAATATAAAGAATATGCCACCTACAGATTTTTGCTTTGTAAAAGGATTCATCCAGATGGACACTCATACATGTCTTTCAACAAATACTCAACTTTATGATGTCTAAAATGTATACACACATTTGGAGACCATCACTCCATGAAACAGGCCGTTCTGCAGTCGGTGTAAAGGGCACAGCTTCACCACCCCCGTTCTTCTGAGCTTCACGGTGCGGCAGGGCCTGCGCTTGGGAGACCAGAGACACTTCGGCTTTAATAGCTCAGGCTGTAAACATTAAAGAAGAGTAATGGCCCTGAAGAGCCAAATTATTTAATTGGCTATATTTTTAAGTGACGTACACCATATATATTTCAAAGTTTTTGAGTACTGAAAGTCAGCTTTTACTGGCAAGGTGCACCATATTTAACGGTTAAAAAATTCAAGTTTTTGAAATCTGTAAGAAAATTCACCTTTCATTTTCTGGAACATTATAGATCACTTCAATCATTTGTCTAATAAACCTGCTAAGTTTTGAGGCTTTAAAAGTCTCACAGGGACGGGGCGAGTACCCCTGGTGCTCCTTGAACCACCTCCCACATGAGTCAATGTTGTTAACCACGTTTTTGAGAACGGCTGTTTTTTTAATGTCATTTAAATTTTTTTCCAACATCACTATTTCCCTTTTAATATACTTAGGCTGTGTTTTTCTGATTATAGAATTACTGTGTTCCAGTTATAAAAATTTAAATGACTGGTCAAAGTGTACCAGCAGGTCCCAAACTCTGCTTATATCTTCTTAATAATTAATAGTGATCCTTTATTTATATGGTAATATGTATATTATCACTTATAATCACATAATTTCCCCTTTAATTCTATCAACACATTGTATACTTTACTGAAACTATGCATTCAGGCATACCTGAGGCCTTTAGAAAAAGCAAATTTGACATTTCTTAACTTTTATGAGATCACAGCTTAGTGATTTTGGCATTGAGAAGCTGGCAAATTATTTACATGCAATGATTTTATCTGAAAGATGAGGAATGTGTGCATTTCTTTGGCAAGTCTGGTGGTTGTATTTTATTAAGGTGTGCGACTGGCAGAACATGGGGATTCTCAGATGCGTGTTCTGACACCAACTTAGAGCAGTTGTTACAATGGTTTACTCACTACTGTTGAGTTGCTCTTTGTCAGCACAGGTGCCACACTCTACAGGACAAGTGTAGAATGTGCAAGGAGAAGTTAAAGCAAGTAAGCCATGCCCAGGGGCTACTTAGCGTCCCCCTAACAAATGCTGTGTAAGCCCCTTGGTGTACTGAGAGGGTAGAGTATGGCAGGGGGGGGGGGTTGCTACTTGCTGGGTTTTCCCTTTTTTCATTTTCTTTCTTTTCATAGTGATTGTAGATAATGTGGCCATTATAGTTGATGATACAAAGTGGGACACTTTTGAGAATGAAGAAAGGATTCTGTCAGTCATTGTTCTGGCACAAAAGGTGTGTGTGGCAGTGCCCTGGGCATGCAGGGACAGGCGGCCCTGGGCACGGGCCCAGTTCCTCCCCCTGAGAACCTCAGCTTTCTTCAGTAAGTATTTTTGATGCCTTCCCCCAAGCTTAAGACCACATTTGGTAGCTGAAGATCTCAATCTTACCATGAAAATCATAACTAAAAAAAGTGATATTATCTTTTTAACTGGTAAAAGATACTTTTGAGATTAAAATCCAACTAATATCACAACTTTTAACTAATTTCATAGAATTCTCCATTCCTAAAGGGCATGTCCACAGACCAGTTTGAAAAATACTGTTAGCATATAGTTTTTTTCCTTTATATATTAATATGTTCTGTTTTGCCATTGGCAAGATTTTAAGAGTTTTAAAAAATGACAGGACAATGGAAAGAAATATGGCTGTCAAAAGTGGGTGGTTGGCACCGGTTCTCATCCGGGAGGTGAAGGAGCAGAAAGACCTGAAGGAGCAAGGTTGCTACATGTGACTTGCAACTGTGAACAGGGCTTCCTGGGCTGTGGACGTGTGAAAGATACCTTTACCTGCCACTGAGCGAGCCAAGTGAGTAAAGTGTCAAACATGGACACCACCAGACACTGGCGAGGGTGTGGGAAGCATCCTGCTGGGGGAATGTAGAACGAAATGGCACAGCCACATGGGAGGAGGGTATGACCGTGTCTTACACAAAGTGAACATGAACTTGCCATATGGCCCACCATCCCACTGCTGATTGTTTATCCCAGAGCGAGGAAGGCCTATGGTCACACACAAACCAGAATATGAACGTTTATAGCAGCCCCACTCACATCAGCCCCGAACTGAAAACAACCCCGATGCCCTTCGGCGGGTGGGCGATGAATCTAACCCTGGTCCGGCCACAGTGGACCTGACGTAAGCAGGAACAAACTAGAGCGATCCACAAATGTGGGCGGATTTCCAGGGAATTGTGCCAAGTGAAGAAAAGCCAATCCCCAAAGGTCACATCCTGAATAAGTGCCTATTTATAATAATTCTCCAAGTGACAAGTGACGGCCTGGAGGAGAGATGCGCAGTTCCTCGGTGATGAGGAAGGGGCAGGAGGGGAGCGTGTGTGGCCGCCAAGGGGATGGGAGTCCTGAGCTTCAGCGGCGCCTTGCTGACAGGGTGATGTTGTGTGAGATGTCCCCATGAAAGGGAAAGCGGGGCGGGGGCCTGGGTCTCTGCATTATCTCTTACAACCACACGCAACTCTACAAGTGCTTCAAGGTGAAGTCCAGTTTAAAAAAGAAACTTTGGTTCTCATTCACAGAGGAATAGAGGTGATCTCCTCCTGTAGAAAATAGACAGGTTTGTTATTAGCACCTATTTTAAAGGAACAATATTAAGTTATTTTTAACATAATAGATTAGAAAATAATTTAACTGATTCTCAGAGACATTGAAAGACTAATTTCCACTAAATGTAAGACCAGTGAAACTCTCAGAAGTATTAAGCCATGTTGCTTGAATTCTTAAAGTCTGATAGACATGATTAGTATTGATTTTCAAAGCTGGTACCAAAGGTTTTAAGTAAACAAAAATAAACACTTTTTGACAACTGTGTACTTGAGCTGCATGTATTTTCAGAACTGATTTGAGGGCCGGGCCCTACAGTGTTAGGAAATAAGTGACCACCTCACAGGGCCACTGTGGATATAACGGCCAGAGGAGATGTTCACCCAGAAACTGGCCTCCTGTTGCTGGTCTCATACACTTCTGTAATGGAAGGAATTTGGGGATGACACAATTTCATTTATAAACTAAATCTATTTAAAAGTCTGTCACTCTGGAATACAAGACAGAAAGGTGAGATTACATCAGAACATAGACTGCAGTCTACCATGATTTTTTTGGTGTATAAAGAAGTCTCTGTCAGTTGGTTCCTCCCCCTCCCCCGGGAGGTCATGTCAGTGGTCAGCAGGCCCGCCAGCGGTGACCAGTGAGGGCCTGTGGGCAGAGGCCTGGGTGACACAGACTCCAAAAGATGCCTGGAGCTGGACAGCAACTGGAGACCAGTCCCCTGATGATGGGGGTCACTGTGACCGTGTCAGGCTTCACTTTCTTACCCGTGTCTTCAGCAGCTGTGTCTGATGTAGCAACCTTGGCTGTGGACGTGGCAGCTTCCCCCTTCTCCGTTTTGTCAAAAACCTCATCTTCACCAGATGTGCCATTGTGCTGTGCCTTCTGCCCTACATTTCTTGTGCACACAGTGTAGAGAAGCCCATGCGTGCCCCACAGCCAAGTGGCAGCCTTGTCCAGAGACTGCCCTCCTCCATCTGTGTTCCAGCAACACCAGCTGAGTATCACCTGAGTCTGGAGGTGAGACCATCACCTCAAGCTGAGTAGAGGGTTTGGGAGGCTGGGCGGCGCCCCCTGCGGGACTGAGGGAGGTCCTGCAGCAGCCCAGGCGGCTGCGGCAGAGCAGAGCTCCCCGCTGGACTGAAGAACCCAGTGTTCAGAGGGGTCGGGTGCTGATCTAAGATTCCACCATAAACAAGCAAGGACTTGTGAGGTTCAGGGGCGCTGCGGCCTGCTAACCTTTCGTGGGCCCTGAGCATGTGCTGAGAGAGAGCACTCGGTGACTCACAGGTTCCTCAGTCAGCGTCAGTAGAGTTCTCTAGTCCAGAACACTTGCAGACTTAAAAAAAAAGTCTCAGTCTTTCGTAAGCGCCCCTTCCCACGGGCAAGCACACAGCCGCTTGGGGAGCGCGGTCCCTGGAAGACAACCATGAATTTTGAGGGTCACATTTCTGTAAGCTGCATGTCACTGAGGGTTGCACTCTGTCGCTGGGTTTCGTTTTGCCATTAAATGTTTGCTCTCCTGCTGCTGGGTCTGTCCTTTTGCATTCGGGGCCATCCCTCCCGTGTGGTCGATTATACGGACTAATTAGGGTGCAGCGCTCTACTTCCTAAATTCGTAAGATGTCCCGACAGGCAGGCGAGGCATGCGAGGGCCCAGGCATGCCTGGGTTTCGGAGCAGGCCACAGACTTGATTTCAGATGTGCAGGCTTTTGAAATCTCAACGCAGGTTTTGCCAAGGATTTTTTCTGTTCATTTTTACGTCCTCAAGTGGTTCAAAGGGAATCGCACCTGTGTGCTTGCATTCAGTGTATGCATAATTCATCAAAACAGTGTTCTGAAAAGAGAGAAAACAGAAACAAAAATGCACCTAAGATATTTCTAGGGCAATTTAAAACTTGGACCCTCAGACCTTTGGAACCCTCACAAGTAGGCCCCTCCACTTTCCTCAGCTCACTCGTTCTGCCCCCCAGACTGCTCATTTTGGGCAACGTTGAGATGCATGTTGTTCTTGTAAAAACCTAGGTGCCTGTTACATTTTTACGGTGATGTCATGTCCAACGTACATCTATTGTCCTGTGTAAGAGAGAAGTTACAGTCTCAAGAATGTCCTTCACTGGGTGAAATCATTGAGGCTTTCACTGGACTCTCTGTGCACAGTCAGCAGGCGGTGGGCATGAGTGGCTCCGAGGCCCGACTCTGTGGGGTGGACAAGGCCTCTGAGTTCCCCGGTCTCCTCCATTCTTCTCATCTTTAAATCAAAGGTAGTAATGGTGCCTGTATTTTTATAGGGTTCTTTTGTTCATTAAATTCCACCTACAGAGGCTGACACATACAAGTTTTCAACTTTTATTCATTTATTTTGATGAATAATTCACAGAAGAAAAGAAAAACCTTTAATTTCTGAAGCGCAATAGATTCACCCTGAAATTACTATGTTCTAAAAGGGAGCAGATTTGCTGCACGCCAAGCGTCCTGTCCCTCACTCCGGGTGGCCTCAGAATGGCATTGTCCGACTGTGGGGCTTCCCCGAATCGAGCCTTAGATACAGTGTTATCTTAAGAAAAAGTATATCCTCTCCTGACGGAATTTGCCTTTTTCTTCACTGTGCTGAGTATACCTGAGCACGCCATTCTATGGGGGAGCGATTTTATAAGAGCACTCGCCGTTCAAGCTCCTTGGCGAAGGGCACACGGTAGCGGAGCTTCCTCCCGAGAGTCTGTGAGTCCCTCGGTTGTAAAATAGAGACAGGAGACTCAGGATGATTCCTCTGTGGCCTTTGTCATTGATAAGCAGAATGGAAATACTAAGTCCACGTAATCTGTCATTTTGTAGTGTGTTTGAAGCCAGTGGTGTGGTTCTTGCCTTGCTGATTAAGTGAGTTCATTTTTGTGTTTGTATCTATTTTAGATCCTTCAAAAGGAAAAAGGCTGATTTCTTGTATGTTGCTCTTCATGTATTGCTTGCGTCATGTAATGTTGTATGCAATTGCTGAGTTCATCTCTACTTTTACTTTCAGCTCCTTTTCATTGTTTTAAGATAATTATTAGTTACTCCATCCTATTTACTGATAGTGAACAATTTTTAAATAATGTTTCATTTTTCTATAAATGGATGTATGGGTTATTAAAGGACTAAATTAGTTTTAATAAGGGGGAAATGCTTATTCTGATTGATTTTAATTTATGAGAAAAGGTCATCAAAAGTTTGAAAAAGAAGCTGAACATATAGTAGACAAATATAAGGGATATTACTTTTTGAAAATAGAAATATATTCATAAATTACTTCTAAGGCTTGGCTTGACTAGAAAACATACCTGTAGATTTTGTCTTATAATTTTGAAAAATACAATACGTTCGTTAATAGTCTTTTAGGGTTTGCTATTTGACTTGGTATTTTCTATTTTTATTTATTGAATTTATTGAGGTGACATTATCGACTTGGTATTTTCCATTCCTGCCTCAGGTGGAAGAATATGGCAATAAACTAGACTCCTATTCAAAAGAATTGGATTATTTTTATTTTTTGTATTATTCTGTTTTTATTTTGTGGGGTTTTTTTCATAAGAGATTGATGGGAGAACTATACGTATCAGACCTTGTCTCTGATGGAATGAGTTTTATCCATAAATACCGTCTTTATAAATCGCATAAAAATAAATTAAACAGAGCGAAAGGCAGAGGCCCGACTCCTGGCCTCATCGAGCTTGCCCTCCCGACGCGCCCTCTGCCTGCAGGCCCCGCCTCCCGCCCTGGCGGCACCTTCACCCCCTCCCTCCCGAACCAGGCAGCCTCCTGCAGGCTTTCCGCAGCTCAGGCGGGGGAAGACAGCGGTGCGCGTGTCAGCTTTGTATCTCGTGGTGCAAAGGTCTGGCGGTGGCTGGGGGGTGGCTGAGGTGTGAGTCCTCCCCGCACCCGGTTGTTTTCAAGGGGCCGCTGTGATAGTAACTGAACGCAGAGCTGGAAAGGATGTTCAGTCTGACCTCCGCTGTCGGTACGGGTTGGTTGAGCATGACACAGGGTCCTCATCTCGTCAATTGGTGCTGCCCCCTTCGGGTTTGCGCTGCCCCTTTAAGTCCTAAGAAGCCCATGTGCAAACAACCTTTTTTAACTGTGAAGGTAGCTGGTAGGCCCCTAATCCCTTTCTCCTCCTGTCTTAGCATCCGCGTATTTTACCTACATCTCTGCACAACCTCCATTTGGCCATTTGTGAGGCATGAAGAGAGTGCTGGCCTCTGGAACTGGCCTGGCCCGTGCTGGACAGTCACTGTCCCTCAGTGGGCTGTGCCCGTGGATATGGCTGATCAATGACATGCCTGATATAGTTGCAGTCTGTTAACTCCTAGCTCTTCTTCACAAGGTTTACATTTAAGACAGTTCCCTCATTCCATATTTATATAACCAGTTATTTAAAAATCCATTCACTTAACATGCTTTTATTGAAAACCCATTATATGCCATGAATAAGATGTGGACTCTGCTCCCAGCAACCTACAAGCAGGTGACAAATATGCCTACAAGTAACGACCTATAGAAATGATCCCTGAAAGTATAGTCTTAAATATGCCTACAAGTAGAGAGTGTGGGTTACACCGGCAGACCGCCTACCCCCAGGTGTGACCGCAGGGCCTGCCCAGTGCTAGTTCTGGGAACATGAGCGCATTACTTAGCCTCTCTCTCCGTGATTTCCTCTCCTAAATGAGAGAACAGGGTTGCCTCCCCCACAGCATTCTGAGTGTTAAGTGAATTAAAATATAAAGGACCCACCAGAGTATCTGCCAGCTGTCAGCCGCAGGATGGCGGTTTGCACATTGTCCCCGTCCTCATCGCCACCCTCACAGTGCTCCATTGTCATCATCACCCCGCATGGTGTCTCGCTTTGGGGACCAGAGGCTGAGGCCTCAGGAGGTCGGTGTGAGGTGTCTTAGGCAAAGGTGGTAGGCTATGAAAGACGAGCGATCTGGAGCAGGGCCACCTGCCACCCCATGCTGTGACTCAGGAGAGGGGACAAGGAAGACGAGGGTGGACTGGGTCAAAGGCTGAGGGCCTTCTACGCAGTCATTGGGAGTCTAGATGTTATCCTTGATTCTTGTAGCAAATACTCGTTGAGTGTCTGCTCTCTAGACATACCCCGAGTCCTGGCCAGGGGAAGGTGGGGCACAGGGCAGGTGCGCTCCCGGTGTGGGGGGCTTTCTGTTTTGGGGTGGCCACTAGGACAGCACAGGGAGGTGTCAGGGAACCTGTGACCAGTGTGTGTGTGGGGTGTGATGGAGCAGGATGGGGACCAGGAGGAGGAGGAGGCCAGGTCACAGGTCAGCAGAGATAGGAATGACTGAGGCAGAACCTTCTTCGGGTGGGTTGAGTTCAGGACCTCCCGGGGGAGGCAGGGTCCCCGCCTGCAGGACTTCGAATGCCGGCTTCATTGGTTCATAAGCACTAAATGAACAGTGACTGGAGCTGTTAACACGTGACTTGCCATTCTTCCAGGGCTGGACAAGCACACAAGGTCCCTGTCCTCATGGAGCCTCCATTCCACGAGCGATAAGAAGTTATTAAAACTTTTTTCAGAACAGCATGAAGATGAAAGGCACATGTTCAAACAAACAAACAAATACCAGCCAAAAGCTGTAGGGACCCAAGTGCCCGGTGGTGTCCTAGAGCCTGGGCCAGCCCTGGCCTGCCCCTGTCTACAGTTCTTGTGATGAACCCACTTGGTTGTGCTCCCGCAGAGTGTCACTACATGCAACCAAACTCCATCCTGACTGATAAACTGGTCACAACAGCCAATTCAGGTCAGGATGAGTGACTGAAATGAGACAAGAGGGGCTCCAGCCGGTGATACTACCTCGTATCTGCGGGACATTTAGGAAAGGCTTCTTCGGATGGCAGCAGTGGAGCGAAGGTCTCAGGGAGCCAGCCCTGGGAATATCTGGGGGGATGCCGGAGGGGAGGGGCAGCCAGCGCATGGGGCCTGGGGTGGGCATGGGCTGAGCACGTTCGTGGGCCGTGAACAAGGCCCTCGCAGCTGGAGTTCAGTGGGAGCACCCGGATTAACTAGGCGGCCTCTGTGGTGGTTTGGGGAGAGGCGACAGGACTTGACGAGGGCAGACACTGAACACGGGGGAAGCGTGCAGATCTGCAGTGTTTCGGAGGCTGCTGGAGCCGGGTCCAAGGATGGACGGATTGTGGGACCTGAAAGAGCAGACTCGAAGATGATACAGGGACACTCGTCCTGACCCCATGTTCCGTGTTGGTGCCACAGGGGCAAGAAAGCACACAGGAAAAAGAGGCGTGTTCCTTAGGGGGCGGGCCCAAGTAGATTTTATTGGGGGGATTTGAGATTTCAACTTTGAGTGCATTGCTGAGGGTAGAGAATAGAATAGAATAGAAATTTGAGACTTGATGTCTGACACTGGGTACCACCGCAAATAACATATGGTAAGACACATTCTTCAGTTACAGTGTATTTGGGAATAGACACGCATACTCCCTGTCAAGATGAGGTTGGATGTAGACTCTAGAAAGAGAACTGTAACAGAAATTGTATCAGTGGCTTCAAATTTGATTAGTATGCTTGTTCTTTTCCAATGCTGATGTTAGCCAATCTTGCTTTCTTGTACCAGTCAAATTTCCATTATGAGTCAAAGATGAATGAATGCTTTATAGAAACCGTTGTATAAAATTTGGAGGGGACATATATTTGTAATTGAATTACAGAGTACTTCAGGAATGCAAAAGAGTATGGGAATAATATAACGAATGCCAACAAGCCCACCATTCGGCTTAGGGAAAAACAATCACAACTGAAATTGAAGGCCTGTGTATGCTTCTCTCTGACCCCGTTCCCCTCGATCCCATTCCCCCCGTACTTCCCCGCAGAGGTAATTATTGCTCTGAATCTGGAATTTGTCATTGTCATCCATGTTTTTAATACCCTTTTCATATATGTATTTGCCAATCCATAAATAATATGGATATTAGTAATTTGCATGTATTTAAATTTTAAATTAATGCTATATTATACCTTTCTTATGCAACCCAACTTTTTTATTCTGCCATATTTTGAGATTAATCAAGGTTGGTGCAGGTGGCACTCGATCACTCACGTGCATTAATGAGTAGCATTCCTGTGTGTGAACAAAATACCCCCATGTCTTCACTCTCGTGTGGGGACTTGAAACTGTTTCTAGTTATGTGCGTCCCGTGTAAAGATGCACCGAACAGTCCTCAGTTTCCTCAGCACAGCGCAGGAGTTTCTCCCAGCTCCCGGGGGCAGGATCTGTGAGGCAAAGGCACGTGCATCCCCAGCGTCACCAGATCCAAAGATTGCCATGCCGGGTGGTTGCCACACGCGGAACTCCCTCCAGCCGGGTGGAGGGCTCCCTTTGCTTCACGTCCCGCTCGATGCCTAACTGTTCTTAGACTTTAGAATTTTCAGTCGGGGTGAGGTTTCACATCATCAGAGACGTGACTTACGTCTTCCAATTAACAGTTGATTAGTGATCTCTTCCCATTGACTGGCCCTTTGCGTCTCCTCTTCTGAGCTTTACGTGTATTTTTGCCAGCTTTTCTAACGGGTCTGTTGTTTTTAGTGTAAATTATTTCAAAGCATCATGAATACTAATTATTTGGGGTTATATTAAATGACATCTAATCTGCCAGTCTATAGTTTATCTTTAACTTCGATGCTGTTATTGGATATATACATGTTTTATTTTAATGAAGAAAACTTAATTCACTTTTTTTATCATCTGTACTTTCTGTGTCTCATTTAAGAAATCTTTTCTATGTTGTAGCCATGAATTTAAAAAAAAATAAGCTTTAAAGATTCATTTTTCAAACACAAATCTCGAACAACTGGGATTTATTTTCGTGTAGGCAGCACGAGAAAGACCCACTTTCATTTTCCACGGGAACAACTGGGGCCCACTCCCGTTTCCTGAATGGCATGTCATGGGATACCCCCTTTGACCTGTCAAGTTTCCATGTGTGCTTGGATGAGATAGCAATTCCCTCTAAGGATTCATTTTAAAATGTGTCTACAATTTGATCAAAATGTGAAATTAAGATGTGCCTATATCTGTATTTAATCTATATCAAAATTGAATTTGAGTGCATAAAAATAGATCTCACATTGAAGCACATTGATGCGCCTTCCCTCTGACCATTTTCAGATACTGAGAATTAACAGCTATGTAAATAAATGTGAAAAAAAAACCCAGACTATGAGCTGAAACATTGTAAATGTATTTTTTCAACTAATAATTAAACCATAATTATTATTGATATTGCTTACATCACCATGTACAATGTGTGTTTTCTCAAAAAAATAAAAAACCAAGACAAAAGTTTCTTTGGTTTGCTTAGAATATGTACGATTTTGCTAACTTGACATTGGGCTTGTCTTCTGGAAAAATATTGCTGCCAGTAAAGACCAATCAGGTAAAAATATGCCAAGTTCTGCTCTAAAATTAATCATCAAAATCTTTTATGTTTCAATGCCTGCCAGGCACCAATTCGATTTTTGTTATTCCTCTTTAGGGAATGTGCCTGAGAAAGGAATGAAATTTTAGGCCCAGATTCACATACTAGATACTCCTTAATGAAGGTCAAGAACTTGTGGCTGTGAAGTGTGTTCATGGGGGTCTTCAGGGACCCTCTATATAGTAAATCAAAGGCATTTCTTAATTCTCTTTGGCCTCACCTGGCATCCCCACTGGAGGTATGTGGTCTGCTGTGCCCTGCCTTCTCGTCTCGTGGACGGTGGCTGCTGTCTGGGTGAGTGGCAAGCCCTGTATGCTCAGGACCGCCCAGCTGGCCCTTTCCCTCGGGGCCAGCTGAGCTGGTGGAAGAGGGAGCCAATGACGGGCGTTTGGGGCACTGAGTCAGCGCCAGCACCTGTCACGGACAACAAGCAAACTCATGTTCCTCCAGCGTAGTTTCTTGACTTGAGAAGACAGGAATAATTGCACCTGACCTTGAGGATGTCGTGAGGGTGAAATCAACTGTGTTTGCAGCACCCAGCCCAGTCCCTGGCACAGGGTGGGCACTCAAATTTCTCTTTCTTTCCTCCTGAATGAACACAGTTTGCCATTAATCACGCCTTGTGCATGATGCATTTTCCACCCGAGTATCCTTCCTCTCAAAGTTGTCACGAATTACCCATAGGACAACTGAGCGGATTCTCTCTGGACGTCAGCTCAGTCTGTAAGAATGCAGGGGACGGGGGGCACTTGCCTGAGGTCCATGCAGGGAGTGCAGTGGGGTGCTCGTGTTCACTGGGGCAGAAGCAATGGGTCTGACCTGGGTTTTAACTTGAGCTTGGCCACGTTGTCTGCCTCAAGCTTGCAGTTCTCATGTTTTTGGTTTAGTAACAGGAAAGAGGGGTGCCTAGGTAAGAGATATAGACTGGACGGTCACCAGAATGTCGGCCATCCCTGGTTTCCTGGCACCAGGACAGTGCTGAGCAGTTGGGACTGCGGAAGGGGCCCGCGTTCCCTGCCCGGCTCTCAGTGGGTGGCAGTCTGGCTTCTGCTTCCATGACTCACCGCTGCAGAGGCTGCTTCTCTGTAATCATTCCCTGATTTTAATATAGAATTTCTGCTTCTTTCCTTTTAAAAATAATAAAGATACCATATTACTTCTGAAAATGTTTGCCTTAGGCTCCCTTTATCAGAATCTCCTGAAATGGAGATGGGGGACATTGTTATAAAGGCATTTTTTGGAGACGCGTGGGGGAGGGGAGTCCCTTCCCTAATCTCCTTGCATCTCTGGTAGTTGCCTGACCACACCTGCATTGTTGGTGGGCTCTGCAGGTGACTGACCAGGTGACAGGTGCACAGTTGGTTTGGAACCTGTGAATCTGAATTTTCCAACTAACAGCCATTCTAAGGTGGCAGTTTCTCAGCACTAACATTTTTTTAGCAGATAAAAGATAAAGGACTTAGTGTGGTTTAAATTAATGGCTAAAATTTTGATCTCACGCTATTTTATTTTACCTATAATGCTTTATACTGTAATTTTCTAAAACTTTCCAAAATTAGGAGGGTAATAAGCAGCTTTTTCTTATCATGCAAAGTGATCCCTGGTTCAACAGCTTTTAAAAATTATCATTTCTCTCTCTCTGAAGTCTTAGTTGTGTGTATAAGGAGTTTTTAAAAAACAAAAAGCATAAGAAGGAATAACATCTGTAACCTTACCTCCCAAAGAGGACCCATCACACATTTTAGAGTCTGGGGGCATCTCTGGCATGAGGGCTTCTGGGGAGAAGAGCTTCTGGCTCAACCCCCTGACTGCCGGAGCTGGCCGTGCGGCTGAGGAGTTTGCTTAATGCTTCTGTGCCTCAGTTTCCATATCTATAAAGGAAGAATAATAAACATGCTATTATACATTTGTTTCTTTATGCAACTTCATTGTATTTTTGTGAAGGCTGAGCAAGTATGCGTAAAATGTTTTAGTTCCTAGCGCATAGTCTGTGCTCAGTCGGTTTAGCTATTGTTTTATTTTTGCTGTAGCTGTTATAGACAGCACTGCGATGAGTATTTTCGTGTGCCGGTTTTTATACGGACACGTAGTTTCTTTTCTCTTGGGGCATACACGGAGGAGCAGAGCTCCCGGGCCCTGCGATGACACTTGGCATGCTTTGCTGTTTGAGGAGCTGCCAGCCTGTTTATCAAATGCCCGTTGACATTTGTATTTGTTCTTACACATCAATAACAAGTGCTCCCAAGGCACTGAGAAATCTGCTGTGAAGGTGACGTGTATGGACGCGATGGATGGTCCCTTCCCTGCCCGGGCACCTGCAGTGTGACCGCCAGTTCCTGCCCCTCTGCCGAGCTTCCAGGCACACTGTACCACTGAGCAGGGAACGCGGCTCCTGGAACCTCCCGTCGGAGGGGCCTGTGTTCCAAAGGGCGCCATCTGGCCCCAAGCTGTCAGCCGCGTGGGCCTCTGAAGGCAGGTCTTGCTCATTAACATGGGCCAAACACATTTTGAATTGGAAGTCAGCGTCTGAGTTGCTTTTGTACTGAGCAAGTATTTCTCTCACCCTCTCGGCCATCTCCCCAGCCCACCTGGTCACAGCGCCCTGCAGCCTGGGGCGATGTGGCTGGGGTTACGGGGGCACGGTATGCATCCCTCCGGAAGGGCCTGGCCGCCCGTGGGAGGAAATGCAGCCACTTCAGGACAAGTCGGCTGGTTATGTGGAAAGGGAGTTTTAAAATGGAAACGTACAGAGACGACTATGTTGTGGCTTTGATATAGAAGTTGGCGTGTTTCCCTTTGGACTCTTGGAAGCAAAAAAGAAAGGGCAAGAACCATTGCTTTACTGGTGTAGGCAGTTCGTATCGCAGGGACGGCAGCGCTTGCCGTCACCATGGAGGAGACCAGACACTCCTCGGAGTCTCGATAAGATTGTTTGCATCTGCTACCCTGAGATGTTTATTTTCTTCACAGCCTGCATCTGTTTCATTCAAATTACGCACATGTCTTCGTGGGCGGTAGTTTCTCCCAGCTGTTCGCGCGGTGGAGTGGGGTGGGGGGCGGTCCACATACTCGGGGCAGCTGTGATTCTGGAAGGGTTGCTTTGTACTCGGCTCCTAAAACTGGACCGTGTGTTTTCAGAATCCTGTCCTTTTTAAAATAATGTCTTTTGCTGGTTGTTAAGTTAACTCATTTAAGTGCATTTTGAAGCTTTTCATTCTCCTGTGAGCAGGATCTGAGGATGGCGCACATTCGCGCCAATTGCCTTTTGGGAGGCAGGAAGTGGACCTGAGATGCTTTGTGGGAATGTCCAGCCTTGTCCCCACCCTGGTCTAAGGAAGGCAAATTACTAAGAATAAGACCAGAAAGAAAAAGTTAAGTGGTTACCTAAAGGAAAAGTCTAGAAACTAAAACTTTAGAAAATTTGATGGATGAGTCTGCCCACAAACTACACACACAAAAAATCTTACTGCTTGGCAGCAGGTTTAATTGAATTTATCAAAATGTTTACAAGTAAAATATACTTACTCTGCTACTTTTAACGCATATAACTGTGAAAAGGAGAACGAAGCAAATAATTTAGAGATATTGCTTCCAGCTACAGCCAGAAAAATAATGTTCTTCTTGGCATGGACAGAGACTTGCCCAGGTAATTAGCCACCCTTACCACCTGTTAGCCCAGGCCGGCCTCCTCTAGAGCGAGGGGTGCTCTGCGAGGTGACCTTTCATGTCCCTGGGACAGGCTGCGGGCCTGGGGGAGTTAAATCGTGGGGACATGCGTGGTCTTGAATGAGGATTTTAAGAAATGTATAGTTTAGCCCTGGCTGATGTGGCTCAGTGGATTGAGTGCTGGCCTGCAAATCAAAGGTCCCCGGTTCAATTCCCGGTCACGGCACATGCCTGGGTTGCAGGCCAGTAGGGGGCATGCGAGAGGCAACCACACATTGATGTCTCTCTCCCTCCCTCTCTCCCTCCCGTCCCCTCTCTCTAAAAATAAATTAATTAATTAAAAAAAATAAAAAACCTATATGATTTAGAAAACCAGAATAGAATGTGCAAGCAAACACTGCCCCCCACCAGTACTGCTGGGTGCTGTTAGCGACCTGGTCCAGATGTGGACCCAGCAGGGCCCTCAGCCCCACGTGCGCCCGCGCCAGGCAGGTGTTGTCAAGTGCGTGACGTCGGACGTAAAGCTTGGAAAGTGCTGGAGCCTTTGGGGATCTGTAGGAAACGCACGATCCACTTCAGGGTGTTATTAAAATGTCTGAATGTTTAGAGCTCAGTGCCACCAACGATAGGACTCTGTGCTTTTCAGTCTCTCAGATGGGAAGATGCCCATTGTCAGTGTTCTCAGGTGTCACGTGTGAGGGCCTCTCGGCAGTCAGCGAGTTCTGAAGAGTATGTTCTAAAAATACCCTTTGTTTTTAGTTAAACTTGAGGGATTCTTTTAACCTTGTAATTAGATTACATGTCACCAGGTGTTAAAGAGCTACTTTTTTATGCTTCAATTACAGTTGACATCCAATATTATGTTAGTTTCGGCTGTACAACATAGTGATTGGACATTTATACAGTTTGAAAAGTGATCGCCCCAATAAGCCCAGTAGCTCTGACGCCATACACTTATTACAAGACATTGGCTGCACTTCCCATGCTGTGCTTTACACCCCTGTGACTAGTTTTGTAACTGCCGGTTTTGTACTTCACCTTTTTTGCCCTCCCCCGGCTTCCACCTGATGATCACCAATTTGTTCTCTGTATCTGTGAGTTTGTTTCTGTTTCATTTGTGTATTGTATTTTGTAGTTTCTATGTATAAGTGAAATCGTATGGTATTTGTCTTCCTCTGTCTGACTTATTTCACTTATCCTAACACCCTGCCAGATCCTTCCATGTTGTCACAAAGGGCAGGATTTCCTTCTTTTTTATGACCGAGTGGTGTCCCCCTGTGTATGTGCACCACCTCTTCTTTATCCAGTCATCTGTCCGTGGACCTGCAGGTTGCTTCCATGTCTTGGCCGTTGTAGATAACACTGCAATAAACTCAGGGGTGCATAGATCTTTTTAAACAGCTACTGTGAATGGAGGAAGCTTTGGACACAAAGCCCTCAGACATGTGAGAGATAGTCTTTCATGAGTACTTGTCAGAATAGTTTTCACACCCACTGTTTATACCATTTGAGAATTTGGCGATTTCAGCTGCCTTTATTTAATACATCACTTCACTGCGCCGTTCGGTTGCCCGCACGCAATGGCTTTACATAGTGCTGCGTCATCCTCATTTGTTGAAATGCATCTAAACAAAGAAGGGAGTTAAACTTTAAATATTTTCAGTGCTGCAGTTTCAACAAAGCCTCCTCGTGTAGCCGTCCCTCTGTTTTTCTGTAGGCAGAGACACGAAGATCAGAGGTGTTAAACCAGCTCTGCAGGACTCCCACAGGATTGTCCTCACGTCGACCAGCGACTGCCTCAAGTTCAGAGCCCTAAGAGGAGAAAGCAGAGCCCTGTTACAGTCATCCCTCACTATATTGCCATTCACTTATTGCGGCTTCACTATATTACAGATTTTTTTAAAAACAATATATGTAATTCTGTATCATGGAGTTTTTGCTATATGGTGGGATTAAAATTACGTAGGTTTAAGAGTGTAGAAAGTGTTTAAGAGCACATGAAGTGTTTATGAGAGTGTGGGAAAGGTTAATAAGAGAGTGGGAAAGGTTTATAGGAGTGCGGGAAGGGTTTATAAAGCCTTAAAATAGATATAAATAATACGATAAATATAACGCCGCTACTTCGCAGATTTTCACCTATTTCAGGGGTCTCTGCAATGTACGTAACTCCCGCAATAGGTAAGGGATCACTGTATTTTTAAAGAGGCATCATTGACCAGCATTTTTTCATATCTTAAAATAAGTGAATATTTTAACTAGTTCTTTGACTCAGGTACTTTTTATCTTCCTAAATGCAATAATAGAATTTTTACTGGTCTGTAAGGTCAGAAGTTTGGAAATAAGTTATAATTGTATAGGACACCTTCAGTGATAGAAAAGCCATTGTTTTTGAAGACATAATTCATAATTCATTTAATGATGAAGAGTTTTAAGAGTGCTCACTAGATAGATATACAGATATCTTTATACTTTCTATTCTGATTATTTCATTCTGTCATGTTCCTTCACATAACACGATTTTAGGACCATAAAGTTTCACTGGACAATCCAATCTTTATGATAATCATAATATGTTTGCCCTAAAAGCAATTCAAACCTGCTTGCCCTTACCTATCACGGAACTTAGCTCAATGTGAGACTAATAGCAGTGCTTTTTGGGTTGTGATTGTATATTACAGAGCAGCAAGCTCCGCCCATTTCCTAAAGCCATCAGCTACCTATATAGGCCATCTCAGGTGCGGCCTGTCCCCTAGCCAGAGGGGTCCAGCACGAGCCTCTCGTGTGGCCTCTGCCTCCCCCACTCCTCCCCTGAAGCTCTTTGTGCCAACTCTGGTCTAAACGAAACTGTTCCAATGGGCAATGTCTAAGATCCTACTCCCTTAGGCAATGCACATTGAAAAGGTGACTTGAATGCAAATATTAATATTTGAACTTAATTCATGGGTTGAACGAAGGCGGGGAAAGCAACAACGATGGAATGAATGGAGTGACTGGAAAAAGAAACTGGGCAGACACCAGACCGCCCGAGGATCGAGAGCGCCCGAGCGCGCCTGCGCTGCCTTTGTGTGGTTTCGCTCTGCCAGTGACGCCTTGCTGTCCAGTCAGCCACGATCCAGACAGCTTGTTAACTCGGCTGCTTTCTTCCCCTCTGTGTTCTGCATATGCTTCACGCATCTCATTTGTCTCTTCCCCCCAAAGCTAGATTGCGCCAACGTGTAGAATTTTCATAACTTAACGCCAGTGGCCCCATAAATCGTTTACTCCTGCAAGCTGTGTGTCCTGCTCTCCTGGGCTGATGGGCCTTCTTCACTTGTTCTGACTCCCAGATGGCAAGGACTGAAAAAAACGACCAAGAAACTACAGAGATTCATCAGTACTTTTTAGCCAATCTTGTAGCTATGAAAGGTTGGAATATTTCTTTTGACATAAACTACAGACCAGACAAGTTGTACCGATTCTTTGACTGTAAGATCCTTCAAATCTGCGTATTTTGGAAACTTGTGCTTAAGAAATGAAACATTCTAACTTGTTACCATATTACCATGGCATCAGATTTACTACATGAAGAAATAAAAATATGCTGCCAGCAGTAAGCTTTTAGAATTCTAATTAAGAAACGGCTCATCCCCTTTAACATTTGATATAATAATGGTTTGATGATGATGAACACCTTTAGTTTTTTCTTATCTGGGGAGCTCTTTATTTGCCCTTCCATTCTAAATGATAGCTTTGCTGGGTAGCACAATCTTGGATGTAGGTCCTTACCTTTCATGACTAATGAATATTTCTTGCCAACCCCTTCTAGCCTGCAAAGTTTCTTTTGAGAAATCAGCTGACAGTCTTATGGGAACTCCCCTGTAGGCAATTAACTGCTTTTTTCTTAATGCTTTAAAGATTCTCTCTATGTCTTTAGCTTCAGCATTTTAATCATGATGTGTCTTGGAGTGGGCCTCTTTGCATCCATCTTGTTTGGGACTCTCTGGGCTTCCCGGACTAGCAAGTAAAAAAACAAAAAATGGAGATCAAAATAAACAATAAAATGGCAATAAATACATATCTATCAAACACTGAATCTAAAAACCACTAAGCAAACAAGAACAGAGACAGAGTCATGGATGTGGAGAGTGTTCTGATGGCTGCCAGATGGGAGGGGTGTGGGGGAATGTGTGAAGAAGTGAGGGGATAAAGAAGTACAAATGGGTAGTTACAGAACAGCCATGGGGATGTGAAGTACAGTACAGGAAATGGAGCAGCCAAAGAGCTTATGTGCATGACCCATGGACATGAACAATGGTGGGGAGATTGCCTGAGGGAGTAGGGGGTGCTGGGTGGAGGGGAGGCAAAGGGGGAAAAACTGGGACAACTGTAATAGCATAATCAATCAAATATAATTTAAGAATAAGAAACTGCCAGTCCCTTACCTCCTCAAAGATTCTTAAAAATGTTCTCATCCAAAACAAGTTGACTTATTCTTTAGTTTCACAAATGTCTGCAAATTTGTATACCCTTTTGTGCAAATATCCAAATATGGATATCTGTATTTTCTGTCCAGTATATTTGTTGCTTACTTGTAAGCTTATTGTTCTCCATGTTTTCCTTGTTGGGCATAAAATATAGGCAATAGAATTTAATTTGAAATGCAGCCTGGAAACCCCATGAGGTATCAGCACCATGGTCCTTCCCCGACACTGTGAACATCCGCGCTGGTGGGAAAGGCCCCCCTTTAACTGCCTCGATGTGAGGCCCAGGGGTGAGTCCTCTCCTGCTTGTGCTGGAAGTCTGCGGAAGGTAGGCTGCTGTGAGTTACATGGTTTCTGCCCCTCTGCTCCTTGGATTCTTGTTCGAATACATACTTGGTTGTCACAAAAGCGTCCCTGTTTCCATCCCATGGGCAGGTGGTGGGCTGTGACCCCGCAGTGGGCACCACAGCCCCCCTTCCTGTTCTCTTTAGGGTGTCTTATTTCCCAGAGTGCTCGGCATGGGATATGTTCTGGGCGAGTCTGGAACATTGTGGCCAGTGTTGCATTTGTTCAGCTCCAGAAATGTCCTTGGAGCCTTTTAGGATGTGATTTGCTGTTCAGGTACTGTGACATTGATTTTAATAACTGTTAATAATTTGCAGCTAGCGCTATGGTGTTATTGTTAGCAGGGTCAGCTTCCTGTTCTGTTTTGGACCAAATTAAGATCTTATTTCATGAGCAACTTCCTTTCTACCATCATTGCCTTCCAAATCAGAAGACATGCGTCTCACCTGTGAATAAGAGACGAGTATAATTTCCTTCACAGGGAATTTTGTTCTCAATAGCCAACCTTTCCCATGTTAGGTAAAGCAAAAGAAATTCCATGGTCTAAATGAGCGTCAGCATTAACAGATTCAAACTACCGATGGAGAGGACAGTTTCTGTGCTGGTGAACTGATGTCCATGTGGTGGGCAGCGGGCCCGAAGGGGTTGGGGAGAAAGGACAGTGGCCCTTGAAACACACTGAGTTTGCAGCCTCGGTCACATGTAGCGGGATTCTCCGGGTTCCTACAGTCCATGAAAGTGATAGGGGATTTTTAAACTTGTCATTGTCTTCAAAGTAACACATTCCGAGCCTTGACTCTCCTTCTTTTTCTTGATTGTGTATTTTTATTGCTAATTTCATAGTTTTCTTGCAGGTGCTATTTAAATGAGAGTGGTGTTTAAAGTGGATTATTACACCATAATGTTATATTGGAGCATCTATAATTCACCGCACACATTGCCCTGGTGACAGCCGTCACCGCAGACCATGTTGCAGTCCTCTTTGGGGCAGAGGGGAGCCTCCTGTCTGCGACACAGGGGAAGCTCAGCTTAAAACTCCGGGTCCCTTGCAGGGCTCTGGCTGAGCAGCCCTTCCCTGTGTGGAGGGCCCGTTTGCTGGGGATGGGTTGCTGTGCTGGTACAGGAGCTGTGCACACCTCCAGGTTTGCTGTTATTAAAGATATTTGCTTTCCTGATTAGTTGTGTCTTTTAAAATGGGATTCATACTTGTTTTGAAACCCATTTGTAAGTACCTGACAGTGATATTTTTTCAAGTGTCAGTTAATTTTTACATTCTTTAATATCCTCGAAAGATTAACCTTTTACAAATTTCACAGTATTTCTCTTAAAATAAAGAATTTTAATTTAAAACAAGGTAGGATTCCAGGTAGATCATTATAAGCAAGACCTCAAATGGGCTATAGGAACGTGTTAATTTCTTTCCTTTTCATTTTTCTAGGACTCTGTATGTATAGCCCCAAATTTAAGGTGCCCCAGAATCTTCGTTTTCGGTTTTGCTCAATTCTGCTAGGAGCTGAGCCAGGGCACCCTTTCCTCTCTCATCCTCCTGCCTCAGGCCTGTCCCCCATCGTGAGTCTTCCGTTCCTCTGAGGTGGGCGGAGAACAGGATCCCTCCAGTCTGTGTTCTTCAGCTCCTCAGGGGACAGAGCCTGACTCCAGGACAGAGGGACGGGTCCCCATGGAAGGCGCCTTGGCCTGGAATTAGTGTAGCGTGTTCTGAAATGGAAGCCCAAAGGGGTTGTGATGACCAGAGAACATTTTAAATGACAGGAAAGAAAGAATCTTCCATTTCAATCACTGCTGCGCTCCTTGTTTTGTTTTTTTGTTTTTTTTTTGTTTTTTTTTTTTCCACTGCTATGCCCAGCGCTCCCTCTGAGGCTTTCTGACAGTAACGCAGAAAACCAGAAGGAGGTTCTAGGCGTGGAGTCAGCCCCAGCCCCAGCTTTCAGTCCCGGGCCAGATGGGACAGGGCATCCTCCCTCCTGCCCCACGGTTGGGGGGCGGCAAACAGCCCCCGGAGGGAGTGGGTGTTCCATTCCAGCTGGTGGCTTCTGCGCACAGGCCCCTTTGTCTCCTTCCGGATTGAGCTTGGAAAGCCACGGGTGGGCCCAGCTCTGCAGAGGGAGTGGGCCGGGGCCTTCCAGCCAGTGGGATCCCAGGCACCAGTGCATCCCGCACCAGTGGGTCTCCAACTGGAAAGAAAGCGGGGAAATCAGATAAAGTCTTTATTCTTTGTGAGTCCTCTCTGCAGGAGCAGGAAAAACAGCGGGGAGGGTCTTAACACCCCCCCCCCCCCCCCGCAAGCCCTGCCCGCCTGCAGGCATGAATTTATGAATCTCCAAAGGGAAAGAGTTAGAGAAGTCCTTCTGAAATGGAGCCTCGTCCTACAGCTGAGCTATTATTTTATTTCCATTGGTAATGTTACTTTGTTAGCCCCGCTGAGTCGATGAAAGCGGCTCTATTGAAAACTTTTTCACTGGTGAAAACAAAATCAGCTTATCTTATTTCTCCCTCTAAAGCAGCATGCATGGCTGCCCAAATCTGTCCAAAGAAAATGCCCCCCTGCTTCTTTGACCCCATGCGACTGAACGACCCGGCAGAGCAGTTGATTCTCCTTGCTGTGGCGTGGACTTCAAATCCCTCTCTGACTCTCTGACTTATCTTCTCTCAGAGCTGTTTCCAGTCACTGTGCGGAGAATCCCAGCTGACCTGTCAATCTCGTCCTGCACAGGTAGTGGAAGCAAACCAAATACTTTATGCTCTGAAGCAAAAGCAGTAAATACTAATTTTTAACTAGTAATACAACTTTAAATTAAATACTTGATAAAAGATTGGATTAAGTCAGTGTTCTTAAGAGAATAACTGTGTGTTGACCTCACGGATCTGCTACCCTCCCGCTGTGTCTGACCACAACGTTGGCAGTTTCCCTGGTTTGGCCACTGTAGAAATTCACACTGGGTGGGGATGGGGCGTGCCACCCAGAAGGGAGAAATGATGTGTGGTATCTCATCAAAGCTGATCCGTCCCTTCATCTGTAGGGAAGCTGAAGGAACCTGTTTGGTGAAATAGGCCCGAACAGGGGTGGGGAGGGTGGGAAGAAGGGAGCAGAGCGAGAATGCATTGTACCAGTTCACCTGGGAAGTGCGACGCAAGTGCAGTGAAAATGGGCGACGTTGGACACGAGAGCGCACGGTCGTGTGCACAGCGGAGAGGAGACTGCTTAGATCAAACACGAATAGTAATCTCTGGCATCCGTATTAAAAATGAAACTCCCGCTCCCAGGGCTGTTTGCCGAGCTGCCTGAGGCTTCACAGTCAGCTGGATAAACCCCTTCCCGCAGCCTCGCCGCCCCTCCCTGTTCCTTCAGCCCTGGCGGCGGTGCCCGTGCGCGGTAGGGAGAGAGCAGGGGGCTGAAAGGCCTTTGCTGACCGGGCGACGTGAAAACCGCCCGCGCGGCTTCCCGGGTTGGCCCCAACCCCGCGTGCAGGAGTGCGCGCTCTCGGAGGCTCCTCTCAGCGCGCACACCGAGGGCGTGGGGCAGGGGCCCCAGTGAGAGAGGTGCGGGTACCACTTCTGACAGAGGTTCTTGCAAGTGTTACATCCAGCTCGGTGCTCACCTAAACTCTATTTTCTCGGCACAGACACTTTCGGGGAGGCCTGCGTGCTGCCTCTTCCGATGGTGGCTGCGGCTTCGCGGGTCAGCTACCGCCACCCAGCTCCTCGATTGCGGTTAGATGTTTTTCTAATGGAAAACGATACACGTTTCTTTGTAACATCGATTATATAATCAATTAGTGAGAGAATCAACAGAATGGCAAAACTATTTCAAAAAAGGATATGGAGATAGAAATTGTATACGGTCAGAGATCAGAGAGGAATGCCAGAATAATGTGGATAGTCATGGACGCCGCACTGGCTGGTACGCTGCAGAGTAACAAAACGGTAACTTGGCGTTATCTTTTCAAGCTGGCAAAAATCGAAACCATCTCACTTCATTTCTTTAATAGGAACCCTAGTTTTAATTTGAAGGTGTAAAATGTCTGGGCTCTCATGCAGAGAAAACATAATAAATCTAACAGAATCCCATTCCCTACAGAGTCAGAGGACATACAAGACAGGGCCCCAAAAAACAAAATTAACTTATAAAAAATTGTGTGTTTATTCTTATACATTGAAACTTCAGTCACCTTCAAAGCCCTCTCCGTTTGATTCAATGCACCTGTCACGATGGTTTTTCCACTGTTCAGTTTTTGAACTCGTCGACTTTGATGCCTTTTAGGGCTTCTGTCATTTTTTGTTTCACCTTGTTCACATCTGCAAAACATGTCCCTTTGGGGACATTTTCATGTGGGGAAACAAAAGAAAGGGTGAAATTGGGTGAACAGGGAGGGTGGGGCACGGGGGTCATGCCATTTTTTGGTCAAAAACTGCTGAACACTGAGCACACTTTGAGTAAGTGTGCTCATAAATCACCCAGCATGAAATGGGCAAATGTGTTGTCTTCAAAAAAAAATTCACTGAAGCTGAATGCAGCCTCTCACAACAATGCCAGATGATACACAGGTACAGATGGGTTCTAGAACGCTCTCCTAATGGGGAAACCTGTGCTCCAAGGGGCCTGCCCTCCAGAAGGAAATTCCTGGTTTTTTGGATGCCCCCCCCCGGCTTGTGTACTATGGGCTTATGCTATAGCATGACATTAACAGGTCACTTAATCATTTTTATTCCTTATTTCCAATTTTAAGTATTTTTTTCTTAATAGTAATGTTATCAATTTTTTACCTTAAATAATTCCTCCAGCAATATGCACAAAATGGTAGAAGTATTTTACAATTTGTTTTAGAGCCTCAAACTTTGTCACTTATTAACTTGACATTCACATTTTAATAATCATGATTAGCAGGTGATAAGAATTGAAACAAGATTCTTTGTTACACAACAATCCTGTGACAATTCACAGAAGACAGTTCTGATTGACTTTCTTGAGTATTGAAGTTGACACATTAAATCAAATGGAGAGTTCAGGGCATGTTGGTTGTTTGATTTTAATGGGTAGTGATCTTCAGTGGAAACATCTGCTGTAATGAACTTGACATTTGAATAATAACAGTATCAGCCTATTTCATGTACTTACTACATTTGCTCCCACAATGGAGGAGACCAAGTTTGCCATTTTGTGAATTGAGCCTCTACGCGCACTACGTTGTAAAAGACTAAAAATAACTCCATACACGTCAGGAGTAACAGAGAGCCTATAGCTGAGAAATGTCCCCGGACAGTGTCCCCGTTTGGAGATTAATTCAGGGGGGTGAAATTCAGATGCGCCCCTGGCAGGACTCGGCTGAAGCAGTCACTCCTCAGCAGCTGTGCCGTAACCAGATCAGCATCCGGCACCTGTGCTGTAGGGAAGGGGAGGGCGTGCCCCTGGGGCCTGGGCGTGCTGGGAGCGTGGGAGGGTGGGCCTGCGTGGGAGTGTAGGTGGGAGCATTTCCAACTGTAAGTTAGATCGCACGAGCTAGTAACTATCAGCACAAAATGAGCTTGCAGTGTCCTGAAAAGTCTGCAACTTTTGGTCAACAAATACATAAAAAAAAAATGTTCTTAACATGGAAAGAGGAAATTTAAGCATAATTTTAAGTTACTAAAATGAAGGTAAACAAAATATATTGGAAACTTGGAAATATATAGTGATTTTGCTAACAACTAAATTTAAAAATATACCTTTCATTACTATGTTGACTGTATAGAAAAATTTTCAAAGGCTTCCAAGTAAACTTTGTTTCATGTATCTTTGGGTCTGTGTTAGTATCAAAATGGCCATTTAGTCATAGCTGAAGAATAAAAATGGCTTAGTGAGCAGCCAGCATCCTTCACTGGAATTACCAGTATATTAAACTTTGGGAATAGGATGCATTTTTTAAAGGATACTTTTCTAAGTACTAGTCAAGCTAATTATTAGCTGTTTCCTTGGAGAAAAAAAAATTATGGCCTTTATGATGTTCCTGGGGTCATGAAACTATTTTTGATAAAGAAAACATGTATACTCCAAACTGAACGCGGCAGGTAAAGTCCTGTTACGTATTCTCAGCATAATGCAGGACTGCATGGCTGTAGCATGAAATACCTGTTTACGCTTTTTCCGTTCTGCACCCAAGCCCGTCTAAAACCATTTTACGTGAGCCGACAGCGAAGTTTCACCAAAACATTCTTGGAATTCTAACAACATTTTATAAAAGGAATTAATAAATTTAACTTTTTTTTAAAGAATTTATTTATTTTTAGACAGAAGGGAAGGGAGGGAGAAAGAGAGGGAGAGAAACAGCAATGTGTGGTTGCCTCTCACGTGGCCCCCACTGGGGACCTGGCCCACAACCCAGGCATGTGCCTGGACTGGGAATCGAACCAGTGACCCTTTGGTTCGCAGCCTGAGCTCAATCCACTGAGCTATATCAGCCAGGGCTAATAAATTTAACTTTTAAAATTAAAAGAAAGCACCCACTGTTCTTATCCAATATCTGACTTATGTTGAGAAAAATCTATGCTGTTTTATTTCTTCTTCCTCCAAAGTTTATTTTTTACTTCTTTTCTTATAAAATTATATGCTTTGTGCTATATTTTTGTACAGCATCTACCATAAAAACAGCATTAAATTTTACTATTGAGAATTATTTTCATAGTCACGAGAGTTGTTAAACCCTAGAGCTGCAGTGATGTAACCAATCCTCAGCCTCAAAGAAGGTCAGAAACATCTAGAAGGGCAACTATAAATGAGTGTTTAAGAACTTGAGGTGCAAGCAGATTTTTGCTGTCCTCCCGCTATTTGAAACTATGGATTCATTTTTTTAAAAAAAGAGTTGTCAAAGCAGTTGGTTGGAGCGTCATCCCGTCCACTGCAAGTATGTGGGTTCGATTCCTGGACAGAGCATGGATGTTTCTCTTTCATGTCAAGTTTCTCTCTCTCCCTCTTCCTCTCTCTCTAAAAGCAATGAGAAAATGTCCTCAGGTGAGGGGAAAAGAGAACACCTGGAGTCAGGCTGCGCAGGCCAGCCTGAGGGTAAGTGTCGTGCTGCACAGGTGAGCAGCGTGTCCTTCTGCCCCGAGGCCGGCTTCCCACACTCCAGCTCTTGCGGGACCCCGGGATTGTGAGGTTAACCATAGGATGGCTGTTCGTCCAGAGCATCGGCAGTTCCCAAAGACACAGCTAAGAACGGCAGGTTAATATAATCTACCGTGGCCTCCATTGAGTAAGAATGTCCATGCCAAAGTAATCCTTAAAGAGAGAGAGAAGGATGGCACCCTCCCCTGGATTGTACGTAAGGCTGACATTCTCTTTTCAGGGGAGAGAAGTGGTCCAGTCCGTGCCCCTTGGGCTGCTGTATTTGTCTCAGCCACCGTGGGGTCAGCCCCACGTTGCTGACTCAGCGTCCTGCGGGGTGTCCACGGTGACCTCTCACACCCCAGGGCCAGGCGCCCAAGGGGAACCCAGTGGGAAAGCATTGCCACCCCAACAGGCTGGGTCCACAGGATGTAGTTTCCTTTGATTTTGTCAACAGAACGTTGGCAACGTGAGGCAGTAAGAGGAACGATCACATTGCTCTGGCTGCCACGACCCTCCCTCGTTGCCAGCAGACAGTGGCACGAAGGTGGCTTTCTGTGCTTGGTGCGAGGCCCTCTGACGAGACTAGCAAGTGTCAGACCAAAAGGGCCGAATTCCGACACAGAGATGGTGCGATACGGCCGGGCACCGGCCTGGGACCTCCGCACAGCTGCGCAGGAGGCTCAGCGACGGACTTGGGGTCTGTGCTGGGTGGCGGGAAGGGCTTTGGGATCCAATAGGCCGGGTGCGAGTCCCAGCTTTACCGCATGTTAGTAGAACAGTGGATAAGCCTCCGGTCTTCTCCGAAGGTCTGTTTCCTAGTTTGTACATTGCAAACGGTGGTATCTAGTTTACACAGCTGTCAGACTCCAGTCCGCACACTTCAGCCAAACATCAGCTGCGATGCACAACAGACACCAAGTAGTTACTGAAGAACGAAAATGAATCACAGCACGGCTTTTAGATGGAGTAGAGGGAGCGCAAGATATGTGCACATGCACCTCTTTTTATTTACTTATTTCTACTCACTTTTTAAAACCATGCCAACATGCAGAGCTTTTTCTGTTAGTTTTGTTTTCTTGTTCAGTTCTTAGAGATGCCTCGCTTCCAGTCAGGCACTCGAGCTGGCAACCGTCCTGCTGCGTGATGAAGACTCGTGAGTACTGGCCCCCCGGCCAGCACAGCTTAGGGAAGAGCGGCCTGCCTGCCCCCGCAACTCCCCGGGTCCTCACTGCTCACTGGGGTTTCCTGTTGCCCTCTTTCTCTGTTAGCACCTGAAGGCAACTGTCGAGCTACACCCCAGTTGTCCCTTGTTGCCCAGGTCCCTGACCTTCACTGGACCCTCCCAGCCCTGCACACGGCAGCTTTGCTGAGGCACAGACGTTTGCACACCCAGGAGAGCCTGCACTTGGAAACCAGATCCTATGAAACACAAGCAGAGGCTGGGAGGACCGAGCACCTCACTTTCTTTGGTGTCTAAGTCCTGAAGTGGGGCGGGGGGCAGAAGAACTTTAAAGTTACAGTATTGGGCATTTGGGGTTCTGGGAAGAGAGAGTGTGGGGTTGTGGCCTCTGTGCCTTGCGGTTAGGGCCTTCGTCCTGGATGGTGGGTGAGACTTCCAGCAGCGTCTGGTCTCCGGTCCGTCATCCGCCTGCTTGTCGCACGTTCATCCCAGTGTGTTCGGCGCCAGGGGCTGTGCTGGGCGCTGGGGTCACAGCAGGGGGAGCATGGACCTCTGCACACATGTAATGTCCTTGCATGGGGGACACAGCTGGACACAGAGTTTGGTGGCCCGTGCACAGTGCCCAGAGCACAGCAGCTCCTCGGACGTCCCCCTCACATTCACACATGATCTCTGTGCTTGGGAGTCACCTTTGTTTTTCTTTTTTCTTTTCTTTTCTCTCTCTCCCTCCCTCCCGCCTTCTTTCTCTCTCTCACATCAATTAAAACAATTTTTGAAAGCACCTAGACCATTATAAACTCTCAGTAAACTTAGCTAGTGTTGTTCTTACTAGCCCCATTTTTAAAGAATATTTTATTGATTATACTACTACAGTTGTCCCATTTTTTCTCCCCTTTATCCCCCTCCATCCTGCAATGCCCCTCCCACCCACATTCCCCCGCCTTAGTTCACATCCATGGGTCATACATGTAAGCTCTTTGGCTTCTACATTTCCTACACTATTCTTACCCTCCCCTTGTCTATTTTGTACCTACCAATTTTGCTTCTTATTCTCTGTACCTTTACCTCCTCTCTCCCCACTCTGTCACCCCGCTGACAACCCTCCATGTGAGCTCCATTTCTATGAATCTGTTCCTGTTCTAGTTGTTTGCTTAGTTGTTTGCTCTGTTTTTGTTTTTTAGGTTCAGTGTTGATAATTGTGAGTTTGTTGTCATTTTACTGTTCATATTTTTTATCTTCTTTTTCTTAAAGTCCCTTTAACATTTCATATAATAAGGGCTTGGTGATGATGAATTCCTTGAACTTGACCTTATCTGGGAAGCACTTTATCTATCCTTCCATTCTAAATGATAGCTTTGCTGGATAGAGTAATCTTGGATGTAGGTCCTTGCCTTTCATGACTTGGAATACTTCTTTCCAGCCCCTTCGTGCTGCAAGGTTTCTTTTGAGAAATCAGCTGATAGTCTTATGGGGACTCCTTTGTAGGTAACTGTCTCCTTGTTTCCTGCTGCTTTTAAGATTCTCTTCTTACCTTTAATCCTGGGTAACTTAGTTATGATGTGTCTTGGTGTGCTCCTCCTTCAATCCAACTTCTTTGGGACTCTCTGAGCTTCCTGGACTTACATGTCTATTTCCTTCACCACATAGGAAAAGTTTTTCTACACTATTTTTTCAAATAAGTTTTCAATTTCTCATCTTCCTCTTCTCCTTCCAGCACTCCTATGATTTGGATATTGGAATATTTAAAGTTGTCCCAAAGGTTCCTAAGCCCCACTTTGTTTTTTTGAGTCCTTATTTCTTTATTCTGTTCCCATCAAATATGTATTTCTTCCTTTTGTTCCAAATCGTTGATTTGAGTCCCAGTTTCCTTCACTTCACTGTTGGTTCCCTGTACATTTTCCTTTATTTCACTTTGTATAGCTTTCACTTCTTCCTCTATTTTGTGACCATACTCAACCATTTCTGTGAGCATCCTGATTACCAGTGTTTTGAACTCTGCATCTGATAGGTTGTCTATCTATCTCCTCATGACTTAGTTCTTTTTCTGGAGTCTGGATCTGTTCTTTCATTTGGGCCATATATTTTTTTTTTTTGTCTCAGGCACCTGTTACATTGTATGGGGCGGAGCCTTAGGTATTCACCATGGCAGGGGCAACCTATGTGGTTGTATTATGGTACTATATGTGGGGGAGGAGTTCGAGAGGGCACAATGCCGCTTGCTCAGCTCTCACCCCACTTTCAGTCACTTCCCCTGCTACCCACAAGTGAATGGTGTCCTTTCAGGTGCTGCCCCAGTGCTGATTCTCAGGCTGGTGGGCTTGTGTGTATGTTCTAGGACCTTGTGGGCCCCTCCAACATACTCTCCTGTGAAACTGGCAGCTTCTCCTGCAGCTGCAACCCCCACAGATTTTTATAGCCAGATGTTTTGAAGCTTTCTTTCCCATCACTGGAGCCTTGAGTTGTGCAGTCTGTCTTGCTACTGAGTTGTTCCTCCTGGCTTATCTGCATGCAAATGTGGGACTGCCCAGTCGACCAGCCACCACCTTGTCACGTGTCCTCTCCACCCCAGCTGCCGTCTCCGTCCCTCCTACTGGTCTGGATGAATGTTTCTCCTTTAACTTCTTAGTTGTTGGACTTCCATAGAGTTCAACTTTCTGGCAGTTCTGGTTATTTTTTGTTTTTTAATTTGTTGTTATCCTTCTTTTGGTTGTTCTAGGAAGTGAAGTGTATCTACCTTCACCTCCATCTTGGCGGGAAGCCAGGAGTCACCTTTGGACCTGGAGTCATGCATTTCTAGGGAGGGGCCCCAAACATGGAGGGGCCCCAAACAGTGGCCCCTAAGCCTTTCTGCATGCCACATGCAGGCAGCCACGCACTGACTTCCACGTTCTCACTGGGCCTGCTGGCCATTCTCAGCAGCATAGGGTCACTGTTGGGATTCATCATTGTCTCTCATGATAGAAATCAGAAATGACTACTGGAGCTCTCCTTGTGCCAGGCGTCTCCTTGAACCTGACCCTGAGCAGCAGAGGACGGAGACGTGGGCTCTCCTCTGACAGCTTTCTAAAGAGCCTGGTCCAGGAAGTCTGCCGAGGCTGGGCTGTGAGCTCATCAGAGTCACTGCCTGCAAGCCCTTACCTGGCTCCTTCACACTGGGCCCAGCTTGTCTCCTTCCAGTCCCCTGAGCACCTCCGTCACATTGATCAGGTGAACCTACTGAAATCCCCTGATGTACTGAGCATGTAATGTAGAAGCAAAGTCTTGTGCTGTGGACTCCCTTTCCCCCACTGAACACCTTAGAGGGGCTTGTCTGTCGCATGGTTTACTGTGTCCCCAGCACGCAAAAAGTCTGGCGGGGACTTGGGCAAAATTCAGTACTTGCTGGAGGAATGAACGAATGCATCGAGGAAGCAAGCACCTGTCTTGATGAATCGCTTTTCTGCCATGGCAGGTTCACAGCTGGCTCCTGTGCTCTCCTGGCGGTGAAGTTAAGCAGCAGCATTCTGAGGCCACTCTGGATGCAGTTTGGGAGGCCTTGCCTGTGGAGCCCACATGAGAGTGTTCTGGTGCTTTAATTTTTGTCTCCAGGCCATGCCTTGGGCTTTGAGGTGTGCCCCTTGGCTCCTAGTCTTAGGGGTTCTTTGAAGACATACAGAACATTTCTCTCTCTCTCTCTGCGAGTGTGGTGGGGAGCAGGTTATAGGAACATTAGACTGTTGGTTTTATTTCCTTCTTACTCTGTTGATAGGAGCAGAGGAGCAAATATTGTCTCAATTTCTCTGTCTGGATCCCAGTAACATTTATACTAATATTATCACAATAAAGAAAGAAGATTTATGTTTATAAACTGAACTCAAGAAATATCATTGGGAAAAAATAAAAGCTTTAATTCAGAACCATAACCTTCAGCATAAAAAATGTTCATGCCCTTCCAGTAAAGTCTAGGTTGGGAAATAAATGCATAAAAAAGTTTTTATTCATTTTTTTCACTCAGGGTTCCTGGATTTCCAATTCTTGTTGCTCTTTACGTACATTTTATAAATGTTTCTTTTGTTTCACTCCTACCATCCCTTAAAAAGTCCTTTTCTGCATAGTTTAAAATGTGTGCACAGAGACAGCACACCTGTGTGTGTGAATTACAGCTACATGAGTGGACGCGTCTACACTGGGGTGCATGCGCAGGCGAGCTTTACAATTGCATTTTAAATGACAGACACAGAGGAAAAGGCATTTTTACTTCTGTCCTTGATAAAGAATTGACTATAATATCACAACATTTACATATTCCACATTAATTTAAGGGTCATTTCATCTAGTCCATGTCTGCTAAATAGCAAATGTTATCTCACAAATAAGGTTTAGATCGACTTTAACACTTGTAAAGTCATATTGTAGGTTTTGATTGGCACCTCAGTACAATCTCACAGTTGTTCTTTTTGCATCTTCCTCTCTCTCTGATGCCCCCTGCCTCTCATACACACATATGCACACATGTATACATATGCACACATGTTGCAGAGACAGACTGGGGAGGAACACCCCCAGGCATGGGAGAGTCAGCACAGCCACATGGGTCCCAGGATGATGATAGGTACAGAGTGTTCTAGAAGCACAGAGAACACCTCCAGGCTCAGGGTGAGAGACACTGGCCAGAGATGGGCAGGAAGTGAGCCCACATCCCAGAAGCACTGGTGGAGTTCCTGGTGTTTTCATTTTGTGGCAGGAACACAGAAACATAACATTAGGTGAAAATATTTAATTAAGGTAACATTTATTTGCAGATTTAAAAAAACACCTGTAGAGTTTTAATAGCACAAAAAAACTAGAATTTAAGTCAGGAAAATATTTAATGCTTGAAAGTCACCAGGAAATATTTACCAAATATAAATATATATACTGCATGTTGGTGGGCACATTTTTTTTTAAGATTTTATTTTTATTTATTGTTAGAGAGAGGGGAAGGGAGGGAGACAGAGAGGGAGAGAAACAGCAATGTATGGTTGCCTCTCACATGGCCCTCACGGGGACCTGGCCCGCAACCCAGGCATGTGCCCTGACTGGGAATTGAACCGGGACCGCTTGGTTCCCAGCCCGCACTCAATCCACTGAGCTACACCAGCCAGGGCGTGGGCACATTTTTTAATGAAAATGTAATTAGTGGATTAAAGCAGTAATTTACAGAAATTGATTTTCCCAGTGTTATATGGAACTTGTCATTCTCAACAAGACTTGGGGCTTACCCTCTTTCACTTACTTTTATCTATGTAAAATTTTAAGACACCTTTTGAATCTAAAACTTACTTCTTAGTAAGAAAAAAATCTGCTTGTTTTTAAAAGATTAAAAATAATTTCCTTCTGTTCAGAATCCAGATATCATTTTCCCAAAGAAATCTGTGAAGGACAAAGAGGCAGGGACAGGCTCCCCGCACCCACCGCCACTGCAGGGAGCTCAGGGGCGGGCACCGTGGCCAGGCCGCTCAGTCTGCTCCTGGGACAGGGAGGGCAGCGGGTGGAGCTGCCGGGACCATGGCGGTGGGGCTACTTTAACTTGGGGCTGTCGCATTTGACATTTGGGGTAAGTTGGAGCAGGAGCCACAGGTTGCCGGAGACAGCATAAAAGTAACTGCAGTGAGCTCTATCAGTCATCAACGACATTCAGGTGGTTGATGACTGATAATCAATAGAGAGGGATTTTTCGTGTTCTGTTTGATTGCCTTCCTTTTATTACCGGAATCACTAGCTCACATGAAAGTGGTTACATGGTTTCCTTTTCACTGCGTAGCACACAGGGCATCCGTGAATAGCAGGTAAGTAGTGCGTTTCTGTAATCGCAGAGGTGGTGTGCAAACACACCCATTGCCCCTGACGGTCAAACACTGAGTTACAGCTCCGTTGGAAGGCAACGTGGAGCTGACCCATCTTTCACTGACGGGGGGCTTCCGCGGGTGTCTCAGCGGCTTCTGCTGTCTTCCAGGCAGCTGGCAGGATGCCGTGCTTTCTCAGCAGAAGCAGGACAGGCTGAGAGAACTCAGCCCGTGATGCAGGGGAAATATCGTATCCGGATGTATTGATCATCTAACTGTGACGTAACCACGGGGGGGTTGACCACGATGTTGAAGTCAATGTAGTGGAAGGAGGGGCAGTGGGTGTTTTGGTGGGAAATGAAGATTTCACCACTATTCAGTGTTGTAATCTTGTCTTCAATACCTACTCAACTTTCCTAAACAGGTCATCCCTCCTCTCAGAACCTCATTTTCTCATCCGTAAAAGGGAAAAAGTAACACCTACCATACAGGGTAGTTTTAAGAAATGTAGCATGACCCTGGCTGGGTAGCTCAGTTGGTTAGAGTGTTGTCCCCATACGCCAAGGTCATGGGTTTGATCCCCAGTCAGGGCACGTCCAAGAAACGGCCAGTGAATGCGTCAGTAAGTGGGACAGCAAGTTGACGTCTCTCTCTCCCTCTCTTGCTCTCTCCCTGCCTCACTCTTTCTCTAAAAAGAACAAATAAAATTTTAAAAAAGGAAATGCAGCATGTAACAAATACAGGGCCCAGCAGGAGTGAGGCCTGCTTGAGTGCAGTGGGTAGGGTAATAACATGGGTGTAATAATTTATAGTTTTAATTAAAACATTTCACCTAAAATGACATATGGTGTGCCTGAGTGTGACATTGTTAGGTTACAGAATGGCATGCTTATGATTTTGTGGTAAAAGATTTTGTAGTAAAAAAGGGGCGTTATTTGCACCAGACCCTGTATTTACTGGTATTACTATATTTTCCCAAGTTTTTATTATTAACAATTTTTCCAGTGCATGTATATAATTGCATTTCTATTCCCAGTTGGCAGCAGTCCTGTGTGAGGTTGGTATTGGTTTGCCCAGTTTTAAGGATTTTTCCCCCCATGGGCTTATTTATAACTCTAACATGAGGAAGCATTACCAATGACAGGATAAAATAAAAACTCAGTTTTAATTCTACAAATCAAATTCAGTTAACATTTTTAAAATGTTGCTACTTTTCCAGAAAGCAGACATGTAGGGCTTGCTGACCAGGCAGACCCCAAGCCTGGCATGCATTCCCCGGAGGTCCCCGCCTGTGTCTCCCGCTGCGTCTTCTGTCTCTGCCGTGTTGTGACGCAAAAGTGAAAAAGTTCTCACTTGTGTGAGCTTTAACGTGGGTTTCTATGTGAAGCCTTAGAGTGTCTCCGTCAGAGTGGAACTTCCTGGCAGCACGAGGGTTGCCCCGCCCCGCCCTGCTGTCACTAGCTGTCCCGAGCTTGTCCGACTCCAACAAAGGTGAAGCAGTCAGGACAGGGTGTTTAGTGGTGCGGGCATGTCATCTGTGACCGAGGCCTGTGCGGCGGGAGGGGGCGCGTGCAGGGCCAGCCTCTCTCCGGAGACCAGCGCTGCATTTAGGACATTTCAGGGCAGTGTGTATGTGATAGGCACGTGGTGAGCGGAAACCCCTTCTGCTCACAGAGGGGACTCTAAGCCACTGTCATTATAATGGGTGTGTAATTATGTCACAGGCAAGCTCACTTTGGAGGTGGCAGAGAATTGCTTTCTGAAAGCGTCACTACGAGACGCAAAGGTATACGGGAAAGGGCAGCTTCCAGTCAATCTCAAAAATGGAAACTAAGTAGGGGAAAATTAGGACATAGAAGAAATTAAGAAGGATTTTTACACTACTAAGAGGGAGGGGGCAACAACAGTTACAGAAATGTCACGGAAAAGGAGAGTAATCGCCCTTTATCGTGGCCTGCTGTGAGGGCGCGTTGGGGAGCATGGGGAGGGACGGATGGGAGCGGGCCAGGCTTGGAAAGGCCGGGCAAGGGCGGGCAGGGGGTCAAAGGCGAGGGCGCCCTCTGCCGGGGAGGGCGATGCAGGGAGCTCACGCGGAAGTGGGAGGAGGAGGTGGATGCTCACCTGCCTCTCCTTGAAGAAGGAGGGATAGGAAAATGCAGACAACTGTAATTGAACAACAATAAAATAATTCATTTTAAAAAAGAATTTAAAAAATGAGAAGAAAAAGCAAAAAGGAGGGCTCGGGAGGCTGCCCACGCTCCTGGCGATGCGGACTCCTGAACACTCACTTCCTTCCCTGCGTAGTAAATGTATCCACTTACAGTACCTCCCACCCACGGAGGGTGACAGCGTTTCCTTATGACCATTGAAAACAATGTTGCCGGGTACATTTCACCATCCTCCTTCCACAGTCAGAAAGCTGAGCGCAGAGTACACTTCTCAACGTCCGTGTCCAGCAAGTGATGGAGGCAGGATCTGCGGGGGTGTCAGGAGTGTTCAACTCCAAAGCTATTGCTCTGGTCTCTCCCATGTTTTTGTACAAAACAAATTGTTTTTTCCAACTGTTTTTATTGGCAAGATCGTAAGCTCAACTAGAGAATAAAAGACAATGCAGGCATCAGTTTGGGAACAGTTTGCAAGGGACCTTTCACGCCATGGTCAGCGACGCTAGCTTGGCAGGGGATGCAGCCCTGTTGGTGAGGACACGGTCATGCTCCACAGGGACCCCTCCGGCCCTAGGGTCACAGAGGAGCTTGGACGCATAGACTGAAATGGAAGGAGAGAGAGGAGGTGGGGAGACAGGGTGGGAGGTGTTGTGGTCCCTGGAGAAGAGGTGGTGACAGGGACCTAGACTTTCCATGCGAGTGGAGAGAAGCGTCTCAGGACAGGTTTAGCAGCTGGATGCAGACCCGTGACTGGCAGGTGTGGAGGTAGGGGGAGGAGACGGTGAACAGGAGGGGGAGGGGGAGAAATGAGACCTGGGTTGCAAAGGGCAGGTGGGGAAGAGTCCGGTGTCCAGGGGTGTGTCTGAGTGAGAGATATGTAGGGTGGCGGTGGCGGTGGCGGTGGGGGTTGACCTAGAAAAAGACAAGGGACAAAGATTCTGTCCCTGAGATTGATTTTGCTTACCCTTGTTTTAAACTTGTTACAGGGGTATGCCTTTCCTTTCCTAAGTGAATAATGAATATTTGCTTTTCTCTAAGATAATCCCAGCATTCCTGTATTCAGAACTTTGCGCTCCTTGGAGAAATTTCTTCTGTAATGTCATATTATAATATTATCATTATACTTTATTCTGGGTTTACGTGCCCCAATAAACCACATGAGCATTTACTTCACTATTTACTACACAAAATGCCAAATTACATATTCTATTACATGAAATATTAAAATTGAGTGTACCTGATAAAGTGCAGAATATGTCAACATAATTTACAGAGATGCTGCCTTGCTGTACAATAGACAGTGGGTATCTCATACTCTATTTATCTCCGGATATTGAATTGTTTTGACAGCTGTATGCACAAATGAGTCCCTCAGGGTGTCTGTTTAAAGCGTCCAAACCTTATCTCCCTCGGATTGGAGTGCCAAGTTCACCTCAGAATTAGTCTCCTCTACCCCAGCTCACTAATCCGAAGGTCTGACCATCAAAGAAGTGTTTCTGAAATAAAAGCAGATATGTTAAGGCTACTGTATGGAATCCAAATGCTTCATTTCTTTCCATAAGTGTGTTTTTTGAAGTGGGTTAAAATCCATTATCTACTCGTCCCATGCACTGTGACAGTTACAATGGGAGCCAACGTGTAACTTTCCCAGAGAGCCAGTTGGCAGAGCTCCGTGGGGGGGCCTCGGCTTCACAGGCCGGGCGTGGGCAGCCTGCAGGACAGGCTGAGGGCTGGGGTGAGGGTCCTGCTCCCGGAGGGTGGGTAGCAGGGGAGAGGTAAAGCGCTTAGCCTGACCCCGAGTGGGAGATTTATTTAGGGACGAGAAGTGGGTGAGATGCTTGAATTGGTGTTTATTTAGCCTTGAGGGGTGGAGGAAGAGAAACCCCGCGCTGTCCTTCCTACCCCGTCGTCTCCTTGAAGTTCACAGCTAGCCGGGAATGGGGCTGCCCAGCACGCGTAAACTTCCAGGTCACAGCTCTGGGCCTTCCATTTCTTCCTTGTTGTTCAATTACTATTGTCCCATTTCCCCCTTTATCCCCCTGCTCTAACCCCCCCCCCCACATTCAATGCCCTCACCCCGTTGGCTCTGTCCATGGGTCCTTTATCCACGTTTCTTGACTTGACCCTTCCCCTTGTTTCCCCTGTCATCCCCTCCCCCCTCTGCTCTCATCACTGTTAGTTCGTTCTTTATTTCCACGTCTCTGGTTCTATTTTGCTTGTTTGTTTGTTTTGTTGATTACGTTCCACTCACAGATGAGATCATATGGTATTTCTTTTTTACCACCTGGCTTATTTCACTCAGCATAATACCCTCTAGTTCCAACCATGCTGTCGTGAAGGGTAGGAGTTCTTTCTTTCTGCTGCATAGTATTCCATTGTGTAAATGTACCACAGTTTTTGATCCACTGGTTTACTGATGGGCACTTAGGTTGCTTCCAGCACTTGGCTATTGTAAATTGCACTGCTATGAACCTTGGGGTGCACAGGTTCTTTTGAATTGGTGTTTCGGGATTCTTAGGGTTTAATCCCAGCAGTGGGATTGCTGGGTCAAAAGGCAGTTCCATTTTTAGTTTTCTGAGGAAATTCCATACTGTTTTCCACAGAGGGTGCACCAGTCTGCATTCTCACTGACAGTGCACTAGGGTTCCCTTTTCTCAACAACCTCATCAGTACTTGTTTATTGATGTGTTTATGATAGCCATGCTCACCAGTGTGAAGTGGTATTTCATTGTGGTTTTAATTTGCACCCTGTCTGATGGCTAGTGATGCTGAGCATACTTTCATATGTCTGTGGGCCTGGTGTATATCGTAGCAGAAAGGTTGAACAGACCAATAATAACTAGTGAAATTGAAGCAGTAATCAAAAAACTCCCAGTACACAAAAGCCCTGGACTGGATGGATGGTTTCACAGAAGAATTTTACAAAACAGTTAAGGAAGAGCTATCCCCTATCCTTCTCAAACTATTCAAAAAAATCCAAGAGTAAAGAAGACTACCAAACTCATGAGGCCAGCATCATCCTAATCCCCAAAGCCAGATAAAGACACACAAAGAGAGAAAACTACAGGCCAATATTGCTGATGAACATAGATGCAAAAATCCTCAACAAAGTACTGGCAAACTGCATCCAGCAATACATTAAAAAGATCATATACCATGACCAAGTAGGATTCATCCCAGGGATACAAGGATGGTACTATATTTGCAAATCAATAAACGTAACGCATCACATAAACAAAAGGAAAGACAAAAATTACATGATCATATCAATAGATGTGGAAAAAGCATTTGATAAGGTACAGCATCCATTTATGATAAAAACACTCAGCAAAGTGGGGGCAGAAGGGGCATTCCTCAACGTGATAAAGGTCATATATGAGAGGCCTACAGCCAGCATCATACTCAATGGGCAAAAACTAAAAGCTTTCCCGCTAAGATCAGGAATAAGATAAGGGTGTTGTCCACTATCACCACTTATATTCCACCACAATACTATTCTAGATAGTATTGGAAGTTCTAGCCACAGCAATCAGACAAGAAAAAGAAATAAAAGGCATCCAAATTAGAAAGTAGAAAGTAAAACTGTCATTGTTTGCAGATGACATGATAGTGTACATAAAAAACCCTATAGACTCCATCAAAAAATGACTTAACCTAATAAGTGAATTTGGCAAAACAGCGGGATACAAAGGTACAGTACTCTGAGGGTCCCTGCCTGAGGTCACAGGTACCCCCCCCCCGGGGATGCTCCTGCAGTGAGGAGACCTTTGGACGGCATGACCCCTAACTTCAGAGCTTGCCCATGCAATGCTGTTTGATTCAGAAGTGTTTATACACCATGTAGTCAAGCAAAACTAGAGGCCAAATATAGCCCAGAGGACTCCTAGAGAAATGTAAGGAAGACATCTCCTTGGTTTAAAAGCAGCAAGGAGGAAATGGGAGATTAGGGAACAAGGAGCTGGGGTTTATTTAGATCACTTAAATAAATGCCCTGTTTTTCCCAGGGACTGGGAATATGGCTCCTCATGTGAGTCCTTCACATCTGCTTCTTCCTGGGCTTCCATTGAATTGAAGGAGCAATGTCTCCTCAAAGCAGTTGCCTGTGGCCCTGCAGAGAGAGCTGAGCATGGAGTGTCCTCCTGGGTCTTGTTTGTGGGCATTTCTAAGGACTGTCCCAGAGCGAGTCCAGAACCAATAGAAGCTCATTCCAGTACAGGACAGGGAAGGTCTAAGGTTATTAATTACCTACAGTTTCACATTAAGCAGACTTTTCACTCAAGATGTTGTTTGTTCTTATGATCAAGTTCAAGCTCTTTTAATAGTTTCTGAGCCTACCAGTAGAACTAAGACCATCCGGCCACCATTGTATGTGGGGACTTGATCGCCAGCCTCGCCCGTCTTATTCTCCTGAAAATACAAGGCTAATTATAGCAGATGAAACCTTGAATAATCATGTCTTAAACTAAACTGAGTTCATAGGAATGGGCCGTGGCTCTTGTTGCAGATAAACCTCTGTGGCCTGTACGTTTCCTGGCCCTGAGGGGCTACCTTGTTGACAATACAGTGCACCGCGTGTTCAGTAGTTGCCCTGACGTCGAATGCAGTTTCCTCTTCAGTAACTGTTTTGCTGCCTCCCCCAGTGGTCTTGGGTGAGACTGATAGTCTGGGACCCAGGAAGCCGAGAGACAGAGAAAGGTGCCCTGGCAACTGCAGGGGGCTGTGTCACTCAAAAGTAGACTGAGAGTTTATTTCAGCACTTTCCTTTTTTCCCCTTCTAATTTATGTCTCTTCTCCTATGCTCTTAGAAGCTTACAAGTAGAAAGAAAGGATAGAAAACCCTACAGATAAATCATCTATTACTTTCTCTTAGCTTACATTTGTAAATAGAGCTTGACTTTATGACGTAGGAAATATTGCGCGTGTGCGCTGATGAAGTGAAGCAGAGAGGAGTGGATGATTACTATACTGTGCCCAGGAGAGACTGGGAATTTTTTGTTTCACCAAGAGTGTTTCAAATACGCAATGTTTCCTTTCCAATGAACCTGCTTCCTCTTCTTGCCTAGGAACCATCTAACTAGCCTTACCTTGAAATTCCACATCGGCTCAAGCATTCAGAGTTTGGAGTATTAATAACCAATACATGTGGAACTCCAAAGGCCAACTCCAGTAGGAGAGTTCTAGCTGATAAACTCTCCCCCATCCTCCCAACCTCCCTAATACTACTGTCTACCGGGGTGTCCAACCTGCAGCCCGCAGGCTGCATGCAGCCAGCCCAGGATGGCTATGAATGCGGCCCAATACAAAATTGTAAATTTACTTAAAACATTATGAGATTTTTTTTTGTGATTACACATCATGATGCATTTAATGTGTAGCCCAGTACAACTCTTCTTCTTCCATTGTGGCCCAGAGATGCCAAAAGGTCGGACATCTCTGATGGTCCATCAGGGTTCATGTTTGAATAGACTTCTGAGCTGTCGCCGTGCCTGTCACGAGGCTGGCAGCTCCTGCTCTGATGAGTCCTGTGAGTAATTTACCACGTCATCTGTTCCTTGCCTGTGAACATGGGTGCAGGGAGCCAGCTGCCAGTCTGGCCTGCAATCCGTGCTGGTGCAAGAATTCTGCGAATACAACTAAGTGAACCATGCAGAGCCTCCCTTTTGGAGGGTGCAAACTGGGCTCAGAAAAAATGTCATCTGCACCTAGAGACAGCGAAGAAGCAGATGCTGGGAATGGCCCACGTCAGAGCCCTCAGTATGGAGCAAAGAGTATCTGCTTCCTGCAGGGGAACCACAAGTTGCTGTCGTATCACCCACCGGGGTCCAGTTTTCTGGAGTCCCCACTCTTTCTTAATGACTACCTAATTGTTCCTATTTATCTAGAACTTGGAAGTCTCCCCTGTGTTCCTTACAAATTCAGAAAGCCTAATGAGCCTACCAGCAGGCAGATTTGGATTTCCTTGTTCCTCACTATTACCAGGAGCAGAAACAGACTTGTATTGCACAGGAGGGCGGTGGTTTACAGTATGGATGCACAGGGAAATGAGGTCAAGTAAGAAAGCAGCCCTCCATCTTCCCAAGATATGCATGTGGCTGGAGCATCGTTTTTTATGCTTCAGGATCCTGTGTAGCTTCGGTGGCTCCTACTCACAAGCAGTACTTCAAGCTCATGACTTGAGCTATCACCATCTCTATTCTCTTCTGAGAACAGACTTCTGCCTGCCTTTATGTCTCCCCTCCCCCTGCCTCCTCCTCCTCCTTTCTTCCTCTCCCTTCCTCATGGTCTTCCCCTGCCACACTCTCTGGCCATTTCTTGGTTTCAGCACTACGTTTCTTGCCTAGTATGTTTGAGTAACCTGCATTCACATTTCTGGGAGAAGCCCGGGCTGTGGGGTGCGGGAGCTCCTTGGGATGGCAATGGAGTGCCCCTCATGGTCAAGGCTGCCTTTGGCTCTGGGGGTGAGTTAGTCTACAGTGACTGCATGTACAGTGGGAATCCACTGCATTGCTTTTCTAAAGTGGGTGGGGACACACCTTTCTCAGGGATAACCGTGGTCAACTGTGGCCCCCAAAATGTAAGGCTCTATATGTATATGTGTAGAATGGATGATATAACATGATTCACCACTCTGGTTTTCTTCCTTTCATCCTGTGAGTAGGTTGCACTATCCATTCCAACTTCTTTTATGGTTAAGTTCAGCATATTTTAGAATGGCTGAGTAATCAGGAAAAACAAAATGCTTTTGTCGACACCAGGAAGTCGTCTTTTGCTTTTCATAGGCAAATGCTCATAGTCGTTGCCTCATTCAGCAGAATCTTCCATGTGCCTTGAACTGTGCTGGACATTAAGAACAGAAAAATGTGTGAGATGGAATCTAGTTTTGTAACAAAACAGTACCATATGGGCCGAGTCTCGAAATGGAGATTTGGAGAGGAAACACGGACGCTCAGAGATGGGCTGGGCGGTAGCGCAGCTCTGTGGGAGGCTGATGTTTAATTGGAGCTTTGAAGAGAAAGTTCAATTTTCAGACACACGGGGAACAGAGTGGGTGCCCCTACTTTGGGATTAATGGACCAAATGAGATCTTTGAGTCCACGTACACCCAAAATTATACACAAAAGCATATGACACATGCATGTTACATGTCTGTGTGCAGTTTGTGTACGTGTGTGTAGAAGGTCCATAGGTATATCAGGTGTCCAATTCTTGTGATAAACATTTTTGAAGCCATTTTTTAAGTATTGGATTTTCCATTTCTTGCATTTTAACTCCATGAGAAATATATGTGCCAGTGTCCAAAGACAAAGCATTTGGAAGGGGTCACTCTATGGTATTTCCCACTTCCTCTCTCCAGCACGGGGTTTTATGAAATACAGCCGTGTGCTGCTTACCTATAGGGATACATTCTGAGAAATGCATCCTTGGGCAACTGAGTCCCTGCGGGACCTCACACAATCCCGGGTGGTGCAGCCTGTGGTGCGCCAGGCTGTCTGGTGTACCACCATCGTCCCCACGGCCTTATTGACCACAACACCATTGTGTTTGTCCCGTGAGCAGCTACCGTCACACTTCAGCTCCTGGTTCTTTAACCTTCTGCTCCTTCCTGAGGGTTTGTGGCTGCCAGCATGTAAGAATTTCCTTTAGATGGGTCTTTCTCCTTTGTGACCAGGAAAAAGGCAAATGTAACAGAGCTATTAAAGCTCTGTAAGCACTTTCTGTAAAGGGAATTTGGGCTAGGAAATCTGTCTTTAGTTTCTCCCCCAATTTTTTTTTTTTGTCTAAGTCCCAGTGAGAATTCCTAATTCACTGAAGTAAGACTATTATGCATTTTAGCTTCTAACGTTCTCAAATGAAAAAACAAAACAAAACAAAACAACCAGTTGACAATATTAGAAAAGAAAGTCATTGAGGTTCTTTTCAGTATCTAATGGGAGGTCAGCGAGGTCATATGAAAGGCCACAAAAGTGCTAATTATTATGAAATAACAGTGTCTAAGAAACATGGTTTATTTACTTAACAAACACAAAATAATACTAAGTTGTAAACTCTAGAAATGGCTAAATTCATCTTAGCTACCCTGCCATATTTCTCAAAGGAAAATGAATCTTGCAATGAAATTCCATTATAAATGCAATCCTCCCTGGCTACTGTGGCTCAGTGGATTGAGTGCCAGCCTGCAAAGCAAAGTGTCATCGGTTTGATTCTCAGTCAGGGCGCATGCCTGGGTTGCAGGCCAGGTCCCCAGTAGGGGGCACACAAGAACCAACCACACATTGATGTTTCATTCCTTCCCTTTCTTCCTCCCTACTCCTCTCTAACAAAATAAATAAATAAACAAACAAGCAAAGAAATAAATGAAATGAAATCTCAGTGGAAGGAGTTATTATGCCACTACTTAAACATGGTTTAACCATCTGAACTGTTATTTTTCAAAGTACAGAGGTGGGCAAATGTAGGTTTACAGTTGTTTGTATGCAAAATAATACAATAATTAATAACAATACAAGAATAAATGCTGTGTTTTATATTCTCATAATTATAAACCTACTTTTGCCCCACTCTGTATACTATTATTTAAAAATTTTTGAAACTGTGATTTCAATACATACTGCTAAAGTTATTCAAGTCTCATTAACAATCCCAGCTAAATGTACTTTCTCCTAATGATTTTGGTCCCTCAGAGAGCTATTATTAATTATGCCTAGTGCTAGATAAAGGACTGACCTCAGAAAAAATACTTCTAATAAAGGTGTATGATTTCTGTTCAAACACTTGCCTACTCTTTCAGTAGTGAGCAGCCCAATAAACAAAATTAACATATTTAGGAAATCATTAGCTTAACATACTTATGCCCTGGTTGGTGTGGCTCAGTGGATTGAGTGCCAGCCTGTGAACTGAAAGGTCACTGGTTCGATTCCCAGTCAGGGCACATGCCTGGGTTGTGAGCTAGGTCCCCAGTAGGGGGCATGCAAGAGGAAACCAATTGATGTATCTCTTGCACATCGATGTTTCTGTCCCTTTCCATCTCCCTCCCTTCCCCTTTCTCTAAAAATAAATAAATAACATCTTTAAAAAAGCATAATAGTTTTTCAAGTCATATTTTTTCTTTCTAAATGACTTTTTTAAAACAGTGTGACAGAAGAACAAAAATCATGGGTTTTAGTGTCAGCTAGACCAGATTTCAAATTCTCTATCTTAAACCTCTTTGACCACAATTTTTATTCTTAAAAAGAAAATAGAGATAATATGTATTTTACAGAGTTGTGAAGATTAAATGTGTAACATTTGTGGAGTGGATTCAGCTCAATGAATGGGACGCAGTGGACACTCCATAAATGAGAGTGTCTCAGCGCCTACTGGGGCAGATTTCTGGGATGTTTTCCGATGTCTCTGGCCTAGAGACTTGCATGCAAATGGGCAATTAAGAAATAATGAACTGCTGCTAGAGTCACAGTGACTTGGCACTGGTTTCAGCCAAATCTTTAGCCAAAGATTTTCAATGGCCACTAAAAGATGTGAAATCTGTCATCCCAGTTTCCTTTCACAGACGTTCTGGGTCGATAGACTGAAGGACAAAAAAGTAGAAAACAAAAAAGCCAGCCTGGCTTTCAGGAAGGTGGCCAAATAGTGGAGTTCCTTCCAGCATATTCCCAGCTCCCAGGGGAAGGGGAAAAGTATGTGACAGCACCATGGGTTCTCGGGGAGCTTTATCAGCTCCTCGATAAGACCCCTGCCAGGAAAGTGCGGCAGGAACCTGCTTAGGTGCCGACAACCTTACCTTTGAGTTGGAACAGGACATCTGCTGAAGGAAGAGTGATGGGCCCGCACGACAAAGCAGAAGCAGACCTGGGAGAAGGTTCTGCTGAAAGCTCATGTCGTTGCTGCCCCTGAAAACCCTGCAGATGTCAGGGCCATAGTGTCCAGGAGCCCTGGCCAGTGAGTGGTGCCGTTTGCCCTTCACTCCTGGAACCTGCACCAACCAGATCTGGGCAGCCTTCCGGGAGCCGGGACTTCTGCTGGTTGGCACCCGAGGGCTGACCGAGGGGTCCTCTGCCACCCCGCCTCCCGCAGCTCTGCATCACATGGACTGTCCTCTGCGTCATGTGGATGTTGCCATCCCTGCTGACCAGCAGGGCTTGCTCAGTGGGTCTGATGTGGACGCACCGGGGCTGTGCTGTGTGTGGCACCATCTCCCGGGAGCACCCATGGAGGTCCTGCCTGATCTCTACTTCTGCAGAGACCCCAAAGGGGCTGAGAAGGAAGGGCAGGCCACTTCCGAAGAGGCCAGGACTCAGGAAACACCGCAGGGTAGAGGGACTGAAGGGGCAAGTGCCCCGTGCCTGCCCTGCAGTTCCGAACGAAGCTCTGAGTGCTCGATGCCCACTGATGACGGGCTGCTGCCCCCATGGCGTGGGCCACCTGGTGGGTAGGAGCAACCACGGAGTTGTCCTAGCTGTTCTTCCACAAACTCTTAAACAGGATGAAAGTAAGGCTCACAGGAAAAAACAGTTTCTAGAAAGAAGGAAGGAAAGAAAGAAAGAAAGAAAGAAAGAAAGAAAGAAAGAAAGAAAGAAAGAAAGGAAGGAAGGAAGGAAGGAAGGAAGGAAGGAAGGAAGGAAGGAAGGAAGGAAGGGAGAGAGAGAGAGAGGGAGGGAGGGATGAAGGAAGGAAGGAAGGAAGGAAGGAAGGAAGGAAGGAAGGAAGAAAGAAAGAGCTGTAGCAAACTAATCCCCAGGTGTTAACCACGCTCTCTTGTCACCATGTCGGCAAGGTGACTGGTTTAAACCGGGGAGTTTTAGGAGCCCGTAGAGCTGCCCTCTGGGAGGAAGGGGAGGGGACCCACTGGAAGAAGGGAAAGCGAAGAAACTGTACCTACAAGTGGAAGCTCCATCACCCCACCTGTTGGCAGCGCGGAACCGGAAATAGAGATGACAGGAAGAAAGAAAATACCGGTTGGGCAGCCTGCAAAGTGCTGCTGGGGGATGGACACCACACATAATAATAGCTGAGTCTTACTGAATGCTTACCATATGCCACATAACCCTTTGACTGCATTAATGTATTAGGTCCTTGTAGCAACCTCAGAGGCAGGTCATATTATTACTCTCATTTTCATACACAAGGAGATGGAGGCCAGAGAAGCTAAGTAACTTGTCCTGATGGTCACACCATTAGTAAGCGGGGGAGCCAGCATTCCAACTCCAGAATTCTGACCCAGCACCCAGGCGTAACAGATCCTCTTGGAAGAGTCCTGTGTGCTGGCAGTCAGAATTCACAGCGCTGTGTGGGGTGAGCTCTCCGAGGGATATGCATGACTAACAGCACCTGGTCGCCACACCGCTCTCCAAATGGGGTGGTTCCCCCTGCCGACGGGCGCGGGTTTGTTGAATGAGCAGCATTTGGGCTCGGGCCCAGAGCTGAGCGCTGGGCGGTGTTACCTCTTCTCCGAGCTGTCCCCAGGAAGTGCTCTGCCTCTCCTAGGAACAAATGTCGAACAAACGGGTTGAAAGCACACCAAATTCCTGCCCTGCTCTGGGCTGGAAAGCACTCCTCCTCCCCGCGTGGCCATCTGTGCTGGTCTACGCAGGCCTGGGCCGGGATGGCTGATGACCAGTCATGGCCCAGGCCCCGCGCACACGCAGTCCGAGGAGCAGCCTGGGTGCAGAGTGGCCCCTCAGGCCCTTCGGTGGGCAGTGGCTGTGCTCCGTGTCACCCAGGGGCCAGGCTGTCGGATTTTAGTGTCATTCACTAAGCTATTTTTCCAGAGACAAGAAGTCCTGTAGGGCTCTTTGTGAACCATTAATATCCCAAGTAGCTACCACTGGTGTGCCAAAGCATGGACCATCTATTCTAGAAATGCTGGTAACTCCCTCGGTTGTTATAAATATTTGTCTGTACCACATCGGATGGGTTGGACAGAGTGGTATTGGATAGAATAAATAAAAGTGAAGTTCATTTTGGTTTTGGCATCAGCTTCCCTTTTATATGCTCATTTTCCAAAGAAATAAATTTAAATAAATTTACTATCACCCTCTCTCCCCCTGCCAAAAAAATTACAGTAACCATTATGTTATCTTTAATGGGATAAATAGGACCTTTTAGTACCTACTGGACATTTTAAAAATCCCTTTAGTTGCTTCATCCTGTATTCTTCCCATTTACCTTAAGTTATATTTATATTAAAACACTGTGCCAGTTTTTTTCATTCACTATGTTAAAGGGAGAAAACCCTGAAATTGAAAAAGTCAACAAGATACATCTCTTGGACAAGCAGCATCCAGGAGACATGCCAGGGGAGCTCACCTGTCACAGAGGGTCATGACTCAGTCTGAGTTGAAGAACATGTCCAAAAGGAAAAAGTAAAGACAAAATGTTCTAATTCCAGTGAAATTAGATGTTAAGTTTTTTTATATGGAGAAAAAAAAAAAAAAACCCTCCTTAGTAGAAAAAAGCACATGTATTGCAAGAGTTAAAACCCCCAAAGGGTAGATAGTTATTTGATGACAGAAAAGCTGCAGATGGGTTTATTCTTTATGAATGTCGAGTCCAAGGTTACCTGGTTAGGAAGATTTTGCTTTAAAATCCCTTAAATAATGAGGACACTTAATGTCTCCCATAACACCGTGTCCTGAGGAAGGGCACCTCCGAGTAGGTAACTCAGTGCCTCAAGCCCTGCCTTCCTCTGAGCTCTCTACGCAAAATACTCGCCAGCTTCCTAGGAAAAGAGGGGTTATCTTCCCGCTACCGTGGAGAAGGGGAGACTTTACCTAAATGTCACCTTCCCCCCATTGCCGGTTCCTTGGTTCTTGAACAGTGACGTTCGCCAGTGATCTCCACACTGAGATACGTTTACATCATGTCCCTGAGAGACTGTTGGCTTTAGCTTGAGACACATATACTTGCTGTTTTGTCTCTGTGAGTAAAGAAGACCCTTAGTTCAATTGACTTTAACTGATGCTAAATTATACAAATGGTTAGTATTTTTGTGGGGTGTGTACAATTTTATTGTCTACACCAACTGGCGAATGATCCAAATGTTTTGAGAAGCCCATGGGTAGTATAAGAGCCACAACTGATGTTTAAGGGGAAAACTGTGGCTCTGATAGCTTTTAATCATCCAGAGACTTTGCTCAGGCAGAACAATGTTTCGTGTAACCAGAGCTCTCTATCCTAGGGGCAGCCCGCATGGCTTGTCTGTACCTAAAGTCATCTTTCCCGGGTCTCCTCTGGACAGAAACACAGGGATGTGGTGTCCAGACGATACTGATGCAGTCGCAGAAGAGGAAACTCATATGGATGTTTCCTTTTCCATCCTGACGTAGTCGTGCTGGTGACCAATAAAAGCAGGCGGGTAAGCAGCCTGAATGGGTAACAGGCTTGGCTTTCAGCGTCGGTGAGGAGCTTCATCCGGCTGTTGGTTTCACACACTGCTTTCCCCGAGAGTGAATCTGGTTCACACAGAGGAGTTAGGAGCGGGTGACTGGCTAGCAGCTCCTGGTTGTCTGTGTTAAAGGGAAGTTCTTTTGCCTGTCCTTCGACTTTCTCTTTTTCCACGTTATGTCATTTCAGTTAGACATCAGCTCGCATTTACGTAAGCTTCCCGTCCCTGCTCACCCGGTCAGGAGCAGGAGATGGAAGATTCTGTACTGCTGTTATGATAATCCTCTGAGAGTCACACAGAGATGAATGTAAAATAAAGTAGCTCTTTAGCTGTCAAGGTCTTCAAAAATAGTTGTGTCTTAGGAAGTAACCAGTTCTAAGTCCAGTTGCAGCTGACATGGAGTGACTGGTTTTCCGCAGCCACGAGGAGTCAAGGTCTGCAGGATCGCGAGGCAGTCTGGCTTCTGTTCCTCATGCAGGCTCGGTCCCATCCTGCCCTGTCTTCGTTGCCCTAAAATAGTATTCTACAAGCCTAGGAGGTCCAGGTTGCCCTTCCTACACCTCCCTGAGTACACACCTGTGCTCCCAGGTGTGGCAGCCAGGTGTGGCAGCCAGGCACCCCCCCCAGCCCTGCCACGTGTCCCCTTGGGCACCCCCCCCGGGTTGCTCTGGCATGCATGGCTTGGCAGTTGGCTAATTACATTCTCCAGTTTTCCTCCCCATCCATCTCCTGTCACCTTACCCAAGAGGGCTGTAATTTTCTCTCTCTTCCCCTCCCTGCTCCTCCCTTCCCTCCATTCCTCCCTCTGAAGCATCTGTGGGCCTTCTCCGCTCCTCTCCATGGCTGCATGGTGAATCCTGACAGGGTCAGGCAGCCTGTCCTGGTGGTCCCGGCACTGGCGTGGTCGCACATGCTCAGTCCCCAGGAACTTCTGATACAGCTGTGGCCTCCCTTGGGTGTCCCCAGGCCTCGGGTCCATGGCTCTTCCTCCAGTTACAGGGTGGTCAGATCTCCCCCTCCTCCCGCCCTCTCCCCCTCCCTCTTTTAGTCTTTTTCTTTCAGCACTTTTAGAACAGGACTCTTACATCCAGTCACTCTTCCAGAATTGATGAGTGTGACTCCTTCTCTCCCGCTAGGACCTGCCTGGCCTCTGGGGCACTAAGCGGGTAACACAGTCTGTATACATAGTCTGTCTCGGAAAGCTCGGGGGACAGCCGTGAAGTGATTAACGTTGCTTTTCTCCGCGAGCCCACGCTGAGGAGTCTGCTCTGGGCTGTCATCAGAGGTGGTCCTGGAAATTTCGTGAGCGAGGGTGTTCATCAATGGGTTTATTTCACTGAATATTAGAAACTGGAATTACTGTTGTGTAATAGGGACTGCAGAGCCATGAGCATACAGCAGGGTACACCTCTACTGTAAAATATTATACCATTGTTAAAGATCAGAGTTTCAGATTTACTGATGAAAGACAATGCTAATAGCATAACTTAGTAAAATAATATACAAAACAGAATATGTTGTGTGAGTGAATAAGCATTTCTATAGACATGCATTTATAGGAAAAACAGTGGAAAGAAATCACCTATGTAACAATGATTCTGTCTGGGTGATTTTTATTTTTTACCTAGGCTTTTCTGGAATTTTGTAAATGTCTACCTTGAGCATTTTCAAATAAGAAAGAGGGGCCTGTACATTTTTAAAGAATAATAGTGTTTATCCTACATTATGCAAAAATAATTCCAGATTGATCAAAGACCTAAACAAATCAACCCAAAACCCTCCAATCTTGTACAATAAAGAAAGAAAACGAAGACGATATTTTTTATGATCCCCAAAAAGAAAGAATAGAAAGATTTCCAGCAATGATAGATTTGTAGATGAAATACAAATGCAATAAACACATAAAAACATTCTTGAGGGTAATTTTTAATTTACAAAAGTGAAGTCTTTTTTGTACTCTGTTGGGTTGGCATGAAAAAATCGACACTGTCTTTGGCAGAAAGAGCCACTCACACGGCGATGGAGGGACTGTGAATCGCCAGTACAGCACCTTCCCTTGTTTTGGAGAGCACTTGGGAAGTGCCCGTGAAAGTCTCATGTGTGCGCCTCTTCGGACAGCGATTTCACTCCTCGGCACCTCTCCTGCGGAAACGCGTGTGTGAATGTGCGCTGGCTCGGGTTCAGGAATGTGCCCATTACCCACGTTTTTGTTGGACACTCACCGGGAATCCGTCATGTGGTAGACACCTTGTCATACAGCAGGCACTGGTGACTGGTGGGGAGCACCAGGAAAGGACTTTGTTCCCAGCAAGGGGAGACAGTAAGCATGTAAGCAAATACAAGAGCGAGGTAATTCCGGAGAGTGATGAGTACTAGGAGGGAAATAAAACAAAAAGGTGTAATAGCAACTGACTCCGGGTGAGTTAGATTGTTTAGATCAGGAGTTGTAGACAGACCGCCCCAGGGGCGGGGCGCACGAGCTGCGAGCAGAGAAAGCACCTGAGCCCCCCCACTGAGACCCGAGAGCGGGCGCTGCACACGGGGGCGCCAGGCTGGTGCCGACCAGGAGCAGCAGCAGCACGGCGCCCGGAACAGAGTTGTGGGGCAGGTGTCAGAGGAGGGAGGGCTCCGAAGTGCCCAGAACCCATAGGCTGCAGTAACGAGTTTGAAGTTTAAATGCAGCATTTTATTCTGGGACAGTGAAAATGAGGGGAAGAAATACAACGTCCATCAGTAGTACGGGAGTGGTGAAATTATCGAAGGCACACTGGAAAATGCTGTCTAGGTGTTTACAAAACGGGGAAGCTCCGTGTACTGACACCGAGCCACGTGAATCAGATGCTAGTAAGTGACTACAATACATCATCTTGAAAAAAAGACAGCAACATCAAAACACACAGAAAGATCTGGAAGGTGCACACCACATGCTTTATCAGTCGTAATGTGGAATCACGCGGTGGTGAAAGGGACTTGGCGTTTTCCTTCACACACTTCACTGTTGTTTGTTTTTTGTTATGTGAGTCTGCATTTATTTTACTATAAATAAAAATAAAAATAACCATGACGATAAAAAAGAAAATGTGCAGAAAGGTATGTTTGGGAGACTGGACAGTTGCTAGAAACCTCCGTTCCACCCATTGGTGAAGGTGAGATTTACATTCCCAGGCAGCGCCTTGGGGCTGCCGTCTCTTCCGCCCGCAGGGCTGCCTCATGGAGCGGGAAGGCCCCCAGGACTGCGTCCTGCCACTGGCAGCAGCCTCTTCATAGTCCCATGCGCTGGTTCTGCCACAAGTGTCTTCCTGTCTGCGCTCGGCTCATTTCTGCAGCTGAAGCCTTTCTTCCAGCTTCCTGCCCCCCTCCCCCTGCCTTGCGTCCTCCAAGCATGCCTGTCGCCCAGCCATTTTTTAATATAAATTTCAAAGCACATCTGAGAGGGCCCAATTCCTTGCAGGTTAGGGTAATCCTCTAAAGGACCCTCTCTAACCAGTGTGAGCTTTCAAGATAAGGGGCTGGGAGCGGAGCTTCCTCTACCTGAAAGAGTATTTTGAGAGCTTCCTTTGATGCTTCAAACCCCTTTTCTTCTGGCCTCCCACTGGCCAAAGCAGAGGCCTTTTTAATATTTGGGGATGTCTTATTCCTGAGTGAAATGCAGTCACAAGGCAGAAGGGTTTGGGATTTCTTTTGTTTGAACATGACCGTGAAATTTGAGAAGACAGGTCTTGGCCTTATGAAATCGATGGCAACTCTTAGAAACTTGATTGAAAAAAATTGTCCAATGAGTGGGTCAACAGCTGAAGATAATAGAGGAAATTGTTTTTGGAGACAAACAACACCAGTGAAACTTACATTCTCAAATCACACCTGTGACTGCATGTCAATGCCAGCGAGGGTATTGCCAGGCTGGGTGTGAGTCTGCCTGACTTACACACCTGTGCGTGGGTGGCTGGGCAAAAAGTGGGTGGGCCTTGCGGCCTTGGCAAACCCAGCAAGGCTATAATTTTATGTCATGGTATTTAATTGCATAATTACGTTCATGTATGCACGCATAGTACATATGCATTTTAAATAGCCTTTTAAAAGATGTTTTTTAACTCATGGGAGAGCAGTGAACAATAACGACACCTTTGCTTATTTCTTTAAAAAAAATAGCATGGAACATAGCAAAGAAATGAAGAAGCTACCTCATTTTCATTTTCCTTATACTGTCAAGTTCACAATGACTGTGTATGGAAAACAAACAGAATTTCAAAACAGTTGTATCCAGTAGCTACTAAGTGGAGGTACATTAAAATACAGACTGTCTTGAAGACTGTGTAGCTTTATATGGAAAAATAAAGTATTTCATATAAAAAGGGGGGTGAGTGGTGACTCGGAATTCTAGCCTCAGCATAGGAACCAGACGGAATTCTGGCAGCACAGAAGGACTTCACGTGGGGGCTTCGAGCGGCTGTGCCCAGACGCGGGTGGGGCACCAAATGGGCCGCCTTTGTGGCGTTCCGGTCGATGAGCTGCTTCGCGTCGGTCGGAACAATTGTAAGGTTTATAATTATAATCAGCATTATAATATTTTGAGCTATAGAAATGCATTTTACATATTTCATACAGCTAAATTCTTAAATTTACAGCATACAACTTTTAAAGCGTACCTTTTATGTAGCAGAGGGAGAAAAGAAAGAAAACCTGTTTGAGATGATTTGATTTTTTTCACAAATTAAAGTTAGATCTGGCCCTGAGCAGTGCGGCTCAATTGTTTGGGTGTTGTCCTGCAAACCGAAAGATTGTGGGTTTGATTCCCAGTCAGGGAATGGGTGTTCCCAGATATGTTCCCATCTGGGGAACATACCAGAGGCAACTGGTTGATCTTTCTGTCACACGTTGATGTTTCTCTCTTCTCCCGTCCCCTCCACAGAATCAATAAAAGAAAAAATTAAAAATAAATAAATTTAAAGTTAGATCTGTGTAGTCAACTTATAAATTGACCAATAGAAGAAGCAGCACAGTTTTGAGGCTACATCATTTATCCACTGGACTATAATTGTATAAGTGAATATCCTCTTGGGCTCCGCTTTGGCACACTGCAAGACTTACTTGGCAAATGGTTTTGGATCTTTTCCTCTTTCAAGTCATCACGCGTGGTATAGAATGTGAGCTATCCACCGCTGGAAACTGGAGCGCTCCCCAGTCCCTCCGTGTCATCATTCCGTGCGGTTTCTGTGTGACCATGGCGGAACTGCAGCCTCCCGCTTCGGTTATCTGGCCCTTATTTGTTACTCGGTCTTTAGCCGTTTTCCCCAGAATGTTATGTTTAATGCCCTGGAGGTTCAATTTGGTACCAGGCTACAGCTGCTCAGAGATTGAAAGTACACGAGCAAATAGGACTCTTGACATATTAATGCTATAAATTT